>VXAZ01007005.1:2529494-2606188 GCA_013399875.1 Gymnorhina tibicen
GGAGCCGGGAGAGGAAATACCGGGACCGCCGCGCTCCCACAGCCGTGGCGAGGAGCCGGCAGCAGCGCCGGCCCTGCCCGCGCCCGGGGAACGGGTTTTCCTCCGCGCCCTGGCGGGGCAGCGCCGGGCTTTGGGGGGGAAGGACCACCGAGGCAAAGGGGATGGCCGTGACACACCTCGCAGGAGTCACAGAGATTCCCACCCGGCTCCCCGCAGAAACCCTGCCCGGGGGCGAGCGGCCAGGACGGGGGTCGAGGGGGCGGGGGGAGAAGCCCGGCGCACACCGGCGGCCGAGGCGGCACCGCGGCCGCTCCGCGNCGGGACGGGGACAGCGGGACGGGGACAGCCGGCATCCCGTGCGCACCCACCGCCGCACGGGAGGACCCGGCCGTGGGGGGCGCTGGGGAGATTTCCGCGGGCCGGGGTGTCAGGTCCCGCGGAGGCGAGGGGCTGGGGCTGGGCAGCGGGCGGTGCGCGCTGGAGCCGGAGCTCTGCGCTGGGCGAAGGATTACCTTGGGCTGAGCATCCTGCCCGGAGAGCGGGGCTGCCGGCCCTTCTAATCGCATCTACTTTTTTTTTTTTAAATAACAAAGAAAAATCTACTTTCAAGAATGAAGACAAGTCTCAAGACCTTCGCCTTTTCCACCAAGCCAGATGGTGCTTTTCAAGGGGCAGATGCAGGACACACAAATTTCAAGCATGACAGCAAAGAAGTCCCTTCTGCTCGTTTCATTTTGTAGAAGAAGAAAAGAATAAAACTTCTCATAGATCCCTGGACTGCACACACATGAGCGCTGTTAGCTGTCACTAGTACAAGCAACTCAGGAGTGTGAAGAGAGTCAAGTGGAGGATCAGCTCATTACTGTGATTTAAGAATGGAGGAGACAAATGCTAATCTCATCATAAATATTTTCTTTCTTGTTCTATACTGCAAAAGGAAAGACATTTAATGCTGTGCTTCAAAGTCACATTGCAATCCCAATCTAACTGTTCATGTTCAGTTAATATAAACAAAGTCTAATTGCATATACAGCTTTGTAAATCCTCAGCATCACTGGAGCTACACTGATGAGAGATCAGAATTAGGTACAGTATTTCCTCCCTGCCAGTAACAGGTTTTGAATGGAAAGCCTGGAATGTAAAAAAAGAAATAATGCTAAAAATCCAATCACTCTGACATCCTGTGAGCTAATAAGAGCACGTGAATGCAACAAGCTTAGTACTTCACAGTAATTAATTTGACAGCAAAGAGCTAACAAGAAAACAACAGGCAGAGCAGTGATGACTGGTTCATAGAGGTCACTGTCAAACAAGAAATAGGTGCAAACACAGTCCGTCTCCCTTTGGAAACAACTATTTCATTGCCCCAGTGAGAATGAAATGCCTAAGAGGGAAAACATCATGGGTTTGGTGGGGATAACAAATCTGGGAAGGTATTTCTAGTAGTAAAACAAGGTAGAGGTTTTCTTTTTTACACATGGGGATTTTTAATCATCCCTGTTACCCACTGTAGTGGCATGTTTTGGCTTTTGCTTTTTTTTCCCCTCTCTCTTTCTCAGTTAACCAAAGTCATTTTGCATATTCAAATATTGGGAAGACTTATCTTCTCTCACAATTACTAACAAACTAAAACTCTAATAACCTCTATTGTTATTTAAAGTGTCAAACACAGCATTCTGGAGGCAGTTCTCACAAAATGGACTTTCTCTGGCTTCCTCCTAGAGAAGAACTTAATCAAACCTCAGATGCTTTCAGGCAGAAGAGCCTTCGGGGAGAGCAAACAGGGTTAACAGAAAGAAATGTGCCATCTGATTTCTAATCTTGCTCAGGGAGCATGGCCTATTGATTGAGCCATAAAGCTCTGTTAATTTTAAGATTTCCTCAGCTTTCAGTTCTTTCCCTTGGGCATAAACTTGTTGCTTACACGTAGTGGCTGAACTATGAGGGAAAGTGTAGCTTCACACTCCCCCCACTCTGCTCTCTTCCCCTCCTCCCCTCTATTCTATTTGTTCTGAGCTCATCTGCGTGAGGATACATTTTCACACACACCTTCTCAAACCGGCTGCTATTCATCTGATTCAGGGTCATGCTTTTCCATACATTAAATGCAGGAGAAAACTGGGAAGGAAATGGCTGGGATTTGTGCTTGACGGGCAAGCACACGATTAGCCAGGGAGCCCTGCTGTGAGAAAGTACAGCGTCGGAGGGTATTTTCTGTAGAATCATCAAGTCTCATGACTGGAATCTGATGCCTATAAAAAGCTACTAGTATAATGAAAACAGTATAAACCGAGATCCTCAGGCAATGTAAACCGGCATGTTCCCGAGACATCCAATCGCTACAGAATCACAGAACGGGTCAGGCTGCAAGGGACCACCCGTGGGGTCATCTGATCCAACCTCCCTGCTCAAAAAGGGTCTTCCTAGCTACAACTCTTTCTTCCTCTATAACATAGATATTTGCTTATGCACATTTTTCTCGGGGTAGGGATGCAGAAGTCACACTCTTGGAGAGGCCAGTCAGTGCAGCCCTGAGCTAGAAACTGAGCAGGTGGCGATGGCACAAGGAAGCTCCCTCACTGCTCTGTTTCCACCATGCCCTCAGTGGGACCATGAACAATTTACATTAGCACAGGATCTAGCCCCTCACCTTTAGCTAAAGCACCTTTTATGCTCTTAAACCATTAATAATATCTATTAGGTAACCTTACTAATCCCTTTGAGGAAGGGTTTTCTCTACTGTACTGATGGCTGAACTGAATAAAAGCTTCCCATATGAGAGGCCTGGTTTGCACCAGAAGTGCTTCTCCTTTGATAACCAGCAAATACAAGTTTTACTAGCACAAGCATCTTTTTCTGCAAGCGTTTCCCAAATAAAATAGGCTATACTGGCAAAAGCACTTTTTTTTTGCTCATATAGCTGCATCTATATGGGGGATTTTTGCACGTAGTGAAACGCAATCTGTTTTAAATGGCACTTCAGAAGAGCATTGCTATCCCACAGAAGTTTCAAGGCTAGACCTTGAAGTATATACTTCTGCCTCATATCTGAAAGAGCTTTTTACAAGGTGGCCATTGTCATCTTGCAGGAAATACAGAGAAACGGAGACACAGATACAGGGGCAGGCTGGGAGTGCTGTGCTCTATCTGGAATTTGTATTCATTACATTCTTTAGCTTCAGATGAAATTATGTATCCATAATCAGACTCATTCCTCACTACACAAAATTACTTCTTGAACAACTGTGACAAAAACCGTGGATGTTTCAAAAGCACCATAATTCTGTAGAAAGGAGAAGTCCTATTGAAAATCAAATAGGTAAATGCCATTCCAAGTGATCTAGACATTTTCTGAACTGTCGAAGGTAGACCTAACTCATGAAAAAATAAAAACACTAAGAGGTTAATCTGGCTTCTTTGCTCCTGCCCATGCTTCTTTAATTGAAAACTGTTTGTTAACAGAGATTTGCTCTCTAAAAGAAAAAGTCCTACTTGGAACAGCACTTGGAAAAAGAAGGGTTTAACAGACAGAAACAAAAGACCTGACCAAACTGGGAACCCTTCATCTAAAGATCTAAAGCAGGTACAACAAGAATCTGGAAGATGAGTCACAGAGAAATACAGTAGAGCGCTTGACAGGTTTTGAAGAGCACCTATTGAATGCCAGCTCTCAGCACAGGTGTCAGGCAGGATGAGGACATGGGGGAGACAGCAGGACAGGGTGGCAGGGATATACTCACAGCCTCAGCCTCCTGCTCCCACGGCACCTGCTTCAGCACAGCTGGAGTCCCACTCCCCTCACCTCAGCTACCTGGCTGGGCTTCATGGGCAACACGTTGACTGATTGATCCTCTTCAGTGACCCTCCATGCTCTTGGAGGGGTTGCAGCCGAGCCCCAGGTTCACTGTGGGGAATGAAGCGTGGCTGAATCTCGTGCCCGTGGTGCAGCGCAGTCAGGTACCTGCCTCAGGCAGGTCTCCGCACACAGCAGCGTCCCTTCGCCAGAGGGGCTGAGTTCAGGGATCTGCTCCAATCTCCAGAGTAAAGGGACCAAACACCATCGGGTAGATATCCCGTATGATATTCAAGAGCTTTCTGCTGCTTGTTGGCGGCCCAGAGTGTTCTTGTTTTCCTCACACAGTCTGTCCTCTGCAGTCCAAAGCCGTAGCCTTATAACCAGGCAGTGACTTCCTCTGAAGTTGCTTGTATTGACCTAAATAGGTTGGGGCGGGTGAGGACACACAGAGAACATGAAAAAGCTGTGCTGGTTGCCCAACAAAGAAGTGTCTGCTTTGTGGTGAGCACTTTTAACATATAAGCACTTTTAACATACTGTTAAAGAACATGATTTTCATGTTTGTTTAAGTTCACACCAAAAGGCTTGCAAAGTAGCAAAGTGGGTAAAAATAAAATCTGCATTTAAGTGGTAAACAAAATAGTTAAAACTTGACTTCTTGTAATTTGAACACTACTTACTGAGGCAGCGCATTTAGAAGTCCACGGGTGCTTTTCTTCTGTACATCCACTCGTGATTGATATATCTGATAGATCTAGAAAACTGACTTTAGGATGGAGCAAGGTTAAAATCAGCTGTCTTGAGAAAAGCAGAGATAATCAGGGAATGGTGACAAGATGGAGATGTTTCCCTCTGATTTTAAGTGGAGTTCAGAGGCAAAAAATGTCTGGCAGCTTTGCAATGCCGTAAGAGAAATGGAGTACAGAAGTGCGAGTCATGTCACAATGGACAGTCAGTAGCACTCCACGAGTACCTGGACATGAGCTACTTTTTTTTCCCACAAACAAGTAGCACAATGTAGAGGAAGTGTCTACACCTACTTCCTGTGGGCAGGCTGCAGCCAGAAGTCCTGGGCTTAGGCTGGAATTTCTCTCTCTTTACCCCATTTCCACGAGCTGTAAGTTAGGGTGACTGCATTCAGCCCTCTGTAAGTTGCTTTGAAATGAAGAAAAGAGGCATACAAGAATTCATCTTTTGCATGGAGCTTGACAGAAACAGCATGGCCTTGGTGCTGTATGTCAAAAGTAATTTTCAATCTGTTCATGGTTAAATTGCACAGTTTTGTTTCCACGAATCTTATTATATTAAACCAAAACTGTTGTGCAGTTCGTCTGTTTGCAAAAGAACGTCAGAGTGAGATTTCAAAGATGATTGTGATATGGTTGACTCTCCGCTAGGGCCAGAATCAAGGCACTCCTGTATAAGAGCACCAAAGTGCCCCAGTTTAAGCAAGGAGGATCTTTCACTGGGGCAGAGCAGTAGCACTGTCACAGTTAGTGGAGCTCTACAGATTTATCACAGCTGAGAGCTGCCCCATACAACTCACGGTCATCTGCCCAGTGCTATTTAGCCATTGCAGGCCTCTAGCCAAAATGTTCAGACTGCCTCACCACCACGTTTGCTGCATGGGCATTGGCTCCAAGCAAGGTCCTCTGCTACCACCCGAAATCACAGGAGAGGGTTATTAACAAAATTTTCTGAATCACCTTCTGAATCACCTGCTCAGTATCTATCAGTCATAAGTCAGTGCCTGGGTATGCCGTGGGATTAAAACAGAATGGATTGCAAACTCTATACAACTTGGGTGCTAACATCTGCCATTTCTTCCAAAACACCTGAAAAAGCACTAACACTGTGACAGCTTTTTCACTCTCCAGGCTACAGGCAGGCCTTCTTGTTCTGTTATTTCCCTGCCATGATCTTCTCAGAAGTGGGGGAGCTTATTAACAAAGAATAACCCTAAAACTTCTCCACAGCCCTTTGCCACTTCTGAGTAATAGTCTTGCCCCCTCAATGTTTACAGCTGTGGTTGAGATCCTTACCAAGAGCATTATTAAGAATAAATTATAATATGTGGAAATACTAGTGTGAAATATACTGATACTATTATACCAGGATAAGAAAACAAACCACCGCTTCAGAGACGGCAAGAGCAGAAGCACATGGATCACGTTAAGCAGACACTGGGTCTAACGAACCTACACAGGTACTGAAGTGTTAGCAGGGTGCAGAGCTACAACAGGAAAGTGTGTTGTTCTAGGGCTTTTTGCTTAAAAGATGAGAGAGAGGGCCTAGGGGAGGGGAACGCATGAAAAAGAAAAGGATGAACTCTTTTTTTTTTTTTTTTTTTGGCTACTCCACATGGGGTTTTCCTCTGTTTAAATGCTGAAGGACAGAAAGATTTTAAATTAAAATCTTAATAAATATAGCCCTGAGGCTAGTAACATTATTACATCCAAGATGATTACAGCAACCAAGCCACAAAATACATATATATATATTTATTTGAAGCATAATAAGCCTCAGTATTTAGTTAGAAGAAGGCTCGGCAGCTAACTGACTTCCAAACTAGTGAATTTTCCATTCCACTCTACCAAAAGTATAAACGAACATGGCACCTGGTTTGCAGAGTTTGTTTAATTTCTGTACAAGATAACATTATTACTGCTTATATTTTAGATATACACATATATATGTATAAGAATTATTATTTTTCACATCATATGCACGAAGGTTGGGAGGAAGAACCCCAAGTTTGCTGTAGCAGATACAGATAATTATTCAGCTTCACTGTGCAAGAGGACTCTGGGTCCCCCAGATTGCTCGAGTGAGGCATGTTTTCCTTGAGACATTTGCCTTTTTCAGTCAAACCTAGTCTCAATACAAGATTCTGCACTCTATGTGTTTGTGTAGAGCATTGGAGTTTTTTTTAATTATGGAAATTTTTTAATAAAGGATACAGGGAAAATATGGGATACAAAGAAAAGGATGCAAGCTGATAAAGATGATTAAATCATAGAGCGACTGCAGAGTGGGTCATGAAGTGTTATAATCCCCAACTCCCCTCTGCTTTCTGCCTCAATGTGTTAATGCATCACACTTTAGTACAGTGACACTTTCAGCCCTAGGTGGAAATTCACACATGATGAAGAGGTGGAGGAGGATTTCCAGATGGTCAGACCTCAGGGAGTGCGAAAAGGTGGGGGGAGGAAGGGAGAAACTGCTGAAAGGAATCGGACTTTGGTCACATCAGTAATTTCCAGCTGAAAATGGAATATTAAAAAACCCACCCAAACCCCAAAAAACAATCACTAAGGATCCCATACCGGGGCCAGGTGCATTCAGGTTCGGACATTATGTGTGATAAATCCTCACCAATACTGGTTGTGAAAGATCCCTTGGAAATACTGGTTTATTTGTGTGCAACAGAAAGGTGTGAGCTTCATTTCTTTGGCCAAATTTTATTGTTGGTACTAAAGCACCCTGACACAGACCCAGTTAGTTGTTTTATCCTCCACAATTCCTCTTTACTAAAGGTTATTGTAAACTGGTACTTGCTCTGAATTGTGCACAAATTTTCACTCCATCAGAGGCTGTACTTGGCTGCTGCATCCTTTGGGACCCTCTTCTGCAGGGCCACCTCTACAACAAGAGTGAAGGGCACTGAAAGAAAATGCAAGGCCTGCATCCACTTGGTCCCATCACACCCCAAAACAGGCCTCACTTTCCCTTTAGGGGAGCATAAGGCAGCAGCTGCTATCACACAGCTGGACTTCTCTAAGACAACCTCATTTACTGTGGTCTTTCGGGGCAAATGGGAAGGTAGTCATGGGCCAGAGTTCAAGGGGTCTGGTCCTTCAGGGTGAGAGGTGCTAGAGCTGTATAAAGAATTAGCACTAGATGGTATTTTGTACAGCCACAGCTTTTTCCAGATGTCAGGGTTAGAGAAAATTTAAGATAATCAGTTATTTAGGCATCACAGTACCCCTATATTTTGTGTATGTTAGTCTCTTCACAATGACATAAAAATTGACCATTAAGTATCATGGCTCAGACTGCATTTCTAAGGGCTCTTGCTTCATTCAGCTTCAGGTGTTCTTAGGGTCATAGGCATTTCCCCTACCACAAAATGTGTACTCAAGCTGCCAATGGTGTGCAGTCACACTGGAAAGGTGCATTTTGTTTAATATCATCAGTATGATTGCATGCTATTTACCTATATTTCCTGGACAGCAGCTAAGTAAATTGACCACAGCCGGGTGAACTACTGGAACAAGTATCATGAGAAATAAGGCTGTTGCACAGATTTCACTTTGGGGAAACATTTGTTGGATGTCCACTCCCTGTCACTCCCAGTACAAACCATGTTTGTGCATGCAGGTCAGGACAAAGTTCAAGGAGACAGAAGACACTTACTCAACTTCTGCTAGAGCAACTTCAAATTTGTAAAATGTGTGGTTTTAACTGATGCTGAATTCCTTCCCCCACTGATTGACTTTCTATGTTAAAATCACTTGTGTCATAGCAAAATGCAAAGAAACCTTGAGCATCTGATGTGGTAGTGACTTCCATGATGATGTATTTAAGATGCCCAGGTGCCTGTCACTGGCTTTAGTGGCAAACCAAAGGCCTCTGAGCCTTGTAAAGCCTGCAGCATCCATCTCAGACTTCAGTCCCTTACAACGACTAGATGAACATCTCTGACTTTCTTCCCTAAGGACTCAGTGCAGCAGGTGTTTTCAGTCTGCCCACCTTCCAGATCAGGTGTCCAAAAATGCAGCAATAAATATAATTTTTTTTCCTTCCCTGTTTCTAAAAGAGCTCAGGGTGGGTGGAGGATATGGGTATAGGCTGTTTTTATTCATACCTTAATTTAGTCAGTAGTCCAACGGTTCATGAAGAGCTGGGCTCAGTCTTCTTTCCTGCCTGACAGAGAGCTGGGCTCAGTCTTCTTTCCTGCCTGACAGGAGTCCCAGGGAACATGGGAGGCAGCTCCGGTCTTGTCGGAAGGAGCAGGCCATGGGGTGGTGCTGGGACAGGAGCACTCCACAAGCCTCCAGTTGAGTCAGTGCGTGACCAAAGGGAGCAGGAACCCACAACTCTGTAAATAGACAGTTTGGAGAGCCACAAGCCCAGGCCTCCCTTCTTCCCACCCTGCTAGCCAAAACATTTGGAACTAGCTAATTCACATGAGACCAGCTTTAAGAGGATGGAGGCAGTCCCCTCCCTGGCACAAAGCATGCCCCAGTAAGCGCACTCTGCTGGGAGAGGAGACATACACATTCCCCGGGGCAGAAGGGAATTGAGCCATGTGAAATTCCCCATGTTCGGCACTAGCCTTTTGAGCGCCGAGCACAGTGTATACAAAACACTGCTGTGCTGCCAACCACCCTGCCTTTCCCTTGCAAGAACGGACCCACGCTGTGCTCCTGGAAGAAAGCCAAGAGAGAGCCTAAATTGTGAAGCCCAAGGGATTGTCAGCCCCCAAGCAAGGTAGATTTAAGAGGCTGTGTTGCCCATGGCTTGCTCAGGCAGAGGAGCAGCCTCTTGGTTTTGGTGGCTGCCATTTTGAGATAGAGCATGGCTCAGGAAACATCACTGCAAAAGGCAAAGATTTGTGGTGGCTGCCAAGAACTGGCGTTGCAACACTCCCCAGTGATGCCCAAGACCTTTTCTAAGCCTGCTTCCCCCAAACCAAAACATCACTGTTGTTGCCATGCTACCACTCCACAAAGCAAGAGCAGAGGCAGTTCCGTCAGAGTCCAAATCACTGCACAATAAATTCTGTACAGACCCAGGTCTGCTCACAAAACAGGCACTACAGGAGAGCAGAGAGATTGCGAGGTAAAGTTGCCAAGTAACTCTTCCCTCTCAAACTGACAAGGCACAAACTTGCAGGATTAAGCCTGTAGTAAAATCGGTCCTGCTGGAACTTACTTTCTGTCTAGGTAGCAAGGCTGAGTTTGTTTAACAGTAATGGTTAAAGGACATTAAAAGAATACAGAAGTAAATAAGGGTGGATTTAGACAAGGCAAACCATTAACAGTCTGTATTAAGACTTGAAAGTAACCAAGTGGTTGGTAGCTGTAAATGAAGACAGTACTTAAGAGCAGAAGGGGAAGAGCTGAATGAATAGAACAATAAATTGATAAGAGTATTTGGCCATAACATGGGACTGCTGCTGTGAATGATTACAGGCATGCATCAAGGCAGGAGTAAACAGCTCCCCAGCCCCGTGGCTGGGATGTTTTGTTATTTAGCAGAGACCACCTGGTGCCCATCAGAGAAGATCTTCTCACTATGGGCTTCCAGCCTTTAGAGGTTATACTCTGGTTTTGGGCTTCTGACACAAATACGTGCAAAAGGCCTTCCCAGCAGGAAGTGCCTAACTCCTTTAACTGGGAAGTCAAAATTAACAGTCTTGCTAAGACACCTTTCCTACCCTCACCCCTTGGTTATCTCCCAAAACAAGAGGAACCGCAAGGAGCCTGTGACGACTGAAAGGGAGAGGCTCTGCCAGCAGCAGAGTTCGCTCTGTGCATGTGTCACTTGCTGCAGCCTGTCTGGGGTGACGGTGCTGTCAGCAGGAAGGGGTTACCAGGAGAGGTGGGGCTGCAGAGCTTTTCACCTTTCGCTTCCCTAGCTTTTCTGCAGCTAGGAACAGGCTACAAGTCCATTCCAATTTCTACATTTAGGATATATGTTCATTGACTTGTTTAATTTGAAGTCCTGGGAAAGGACTTCTTTTTTGGGAAAAAAGAAAGAAAACAAAGTAAAGCACACATCCCTTTGTCATAGACTTGCATTTCAAAAACTCCAAACTTCTTTAATACCTTTGACTTTATCCGATTTTTGTCTCATGGGGAAGACTGTTTCCCTGGAATCTATATCCCGATTTCTTTCCAAAAAAGAAGAACAAAAGATAAGTTTTAACTTGGTGTTGATGCAATATTCACCCCACCCAGAACCAACTTTGAAAGCTCATGTAAAAAACATGAAGAGTAATTTTTACCTAGCTCTTGTTATGAACAATTCAGAGATAAGAAACAAGGCAAGACATGTCTCAGCTGCAAGTGTGAACATGATCTCAACACTGCAACATTTTCCTTGCCTGGCTAGAGATGGGTTGGCAGCATGAGGTATATGAAGGTAGATTACAGGTGACAAGAATGTAAAAAGCCTGTTATTAAACTAGGTGTAAGCAGTCTTGGAACTTCATTAGGGCCAGGGAATTCAGCCCTGGACATTGCACCTGCTTGATTATTCACTATTAAACAAATGCTGTAAACTTAGTTTCAAGTTGGAGAGGATTCAGACACAGCTCTTCCTGCCCTCTGACTGGGCAGCGGATGGAAAGCAGTTTGTGCCATGGACAAACTCCATGTGCTCACCTCTTTCAGGAGAGAAGCGAAGTGTTCATCACAAGTTTTCACCAGGTGCAGAGGACAAGTTATTTGCTGTCCTCCAACTGCAAGTATAGAAGGGGAGTGAACTGCAGTGTGTTAAAGGTACATTTGGGCACTGACCTATTTTTGTTCATCTGCCATGGGAGAGACATGTGGAAACATTGTGGTTTGATGGATTTGATTAAAAATATGCTAATGAATAAAGAAAATTAAGTGCATCCCTTGGGCTCCTGGCAAGCTGCCAAGACAGACACTGGGACCACCAACAGGGGATCCTTATGCTCTGGCTTTTGCAATCCTTCAGATTCCTACTGCCGAGGATGGTGACCCAGCAGAAATGGGCTTAAAGTTGAGTGGTTTGCGTGTTCTGCCTCCACTTCTCTCCAAATGCCACAATATTTTAAAATTTATGCCCCAGGTGCTGGAATCAGCAAGCATAAGAACATCTTTGTTTCCACTGAAAAAAGTACTTCTGCCATCATTGTTGAAGAAAGAAAGCTTGCAAACATGCAGCAAGGGTACTCGAAATGCTTGGAAACAAAAAGACTGTGAAAGAGAACTCCAAGTTCATTTTCTAAAGCATCTCATTATTTCTAAACCAAATGCAGTTTTGGAGGCCTGACTTATGGTTTTTCAAGCTCCTGAGGCAAAGCTGCAAATGTGGCCTTTATTCCCACGCAGGAGAAGCTCTGCCTGCCCTCCTCCCTCCGTACTGTTCAGGGAGGGAATGGGGGAAAAAAGGCAAATCAAAACAACTCAAGCAGGCATAGTATTACCCTCTGCTTCACAAGTGTTTAGTGCACTACTGTCACCATTCAAGCGGATTTACTCAAGGTCCCACATTAGAAAGCTCTAACCTGGCTGCAGAAGTAGGTGAATCACATATTCTGCTGCTGTTCTTCAGGTAAGAAGCAGCTTTCATTAGCAAAGTCTGAAGTGTCCAACTCTCCTAGTGCTCATAATCCTTTTGCGAGTAGTTGTTCTTCCCATAGTGTGATTCATTCTGCTGTCCTGCAGTCTTCAGAGCTGGAATGGGTCAGCCAACCACAGCTGGGGATGCAGGTACCTGTCACACAGTGGCACTGCTCAGCACTTAATTGGGGTACAGTCACCAGGAGTGAAAGGAAAAGAAGGGGTCATGTTTTATTAAGCTGCCTGAACCCAAGCAGACCTAGGAAATCCTCTGAACCCTCTGAAACCCTCAAGCAGGCCCATAGAGAAATGAAAACAGAGACCCCCTGAGTGAAAGGGGTTCTTCCACACCCATGACCAGTGCACAGACTAGAAAATTAAAACCAAACATTTCGGCAACCTAATAGGTTTGGGTTTTCATAGCACCAGCTTCCAAGCAAGAAACAGTTTAAATTTCTGATTTCTAAAGCCTGTCATTCTGGGAAAGGACACTTCTGTCATGGCGGTCTGTGTCTGACCAGGACCATCTCTCTCAGGTTCTCAGTAGCCTTTTTAAAACTGAAGAGCCAAATTTCTAGGAGTAAAACTGCAGGGTATCTTGGGCAATGTTGCCATGACGGTTTTCATTTAGAAACAAGGAAGAATTTGGCTATTTTTTCAGATAATTACTTTTTCCCACAGTCCACAGTTGTTTTCCTTGTTTACAGGTATAGAATTGTAGTGCCGTCGTTTTGTGGGGAGAATAATCATGTTACAGAGCACTCTTACAGACCACAGGTTGAAACACTCATCCAAACAGCAGGTTCAGTTTGTTGTATGTGTTTTCCTTTTTAAAACAAAACCAGAACACTATTAAACAGTAGGGAGTAACTTTCCTTGTCTCTCAATGCTACATGTGTGCACAAGTTTGTCCTTCAATTCTAGTATTTGGCCTATGAAGCCAACATGCATAAAGCCTCCGATACCCCAAACGCTAGGCTTTAAAAACAAACTCTATAGATTATATCAAAAACATGATTCTGCCTCAAAGCCAAGTAACAAAGCTCATTGAAGGGAACTTACTGTAAACTCTGGAGATTAATCAACTCTATCAGGAAAGCAAGTGCAGAGCATGTGATCCCAGTCTCACCTCAACTTTTTATTTCCAGCCCCCTTTGGAATTACAATGCTTAAGGGGCCATATGCTGCTATATAGTAGATCCTATTCCCATAACAGACACTGAGTAGTTTGGGGGAGGAAAGACCAAGGACCAGGAAAAAAAATTAAATAGGATATTCTCTGCCCCACCCCCAAATTAAGGCTTTATATTTCAAAGAAAGCCCAGCATCTTTAGTCACCCTTATAAACAAAACATTTAGTGAAGTACTGCACAGTCTCAGGGAACAATAAGTATTCTTTCTGGCATGCAAATCAGTGCTCAGCAAGCAGAACAAACTTACACTTGCAACGCAAACTGGTTTAATGCCAGAGAAAACGTAAATCCACCATCCTCATGAGAAATTGGGTGTTCTGCTACACAGAAGAATATTTAGGCAAGATTCAACTTTAGCATTTGCATGCAAAAGAAAAATTTAATTTTAGAACAAGGTCTCATACCACATGAGAGAATCATACAGCCAAGCAACAAAACCAGAAGAATCTAGGTAGTGTGGATTTCTACATGTAATTCAGGTGGCAGATAAATAGCAGCAACTTGTATGCTCGTCTGAGCATGCTGAACAGCCCCTCCAAGGCAGAGCTTCTAACTCCTAAATCCACAAGATGGAGCCAGCAGTTCTCAGGAAGAGGTGCCTGTACCATCCCAGGAATTGTCAGCACTTAGCTCACAGAACCACACTAAAATGTTCTGGTTGGGGCAGAATACAGGCAAACACCGAGGCAGAATCATCATCCTCCCGTTTCATCCTGCAGCAACCAAAGGCAAGCCTGTTCCTCACAAGCATCCGCAGACTATCTGAAGGAAAAGGTGCCAATCTGGGCTTTGGGTACAGCTGTGTAACAGCTGTGCTCAGAACTCTCTCCTGCCTCCTACACGGCACTTTCCATGCTACCCTTTCTCTGCCACAGAATATTTTAAAAGTTACTTCACTAGAAAGGAGAGCAACATAAACCACCGTGGCAATCAGAAACACAGAGCAAACACCAGGCAAGCACCATGTAAACAAGATTATGCAAATTGCTGTAGTCCTTGGCCAGAAGTCATCAGCTAGAGAATGTTCCACTTCCAACTTGTACCGCAGTGGTGGCAGAAACTGCTTGAAAGTTTACTGTGAATCCCATTGCTCTGCCACTCCAAATAAAGTGGCATTAGAGAGCAGTGAGTCTGTCCAGAGCCATCCTGCCTCAGAGGCATCTCAGGTTCTCTCCTGCAGTTCACTCATCACAAACTTACACAGAGAATAGTCTGGCACACTCAGAAGACTAAGGAATAGTTTTTCCACACAGTGTTGCTTATTCTGTTATTCAAGCCACAAGACTGTCTGAAGAAAAGACAGAGCAACTGTCATTTATACAGTTGATACAAGCTGTCTGATCCAACTAGGTTCTGGAAAATTAACCATGAATGAACCAAACTACTATGTCAGTTCAGTCCTGAAAAACATGCATACCATTTCCAGAGAGCCAGTCCTGAGGGTCTCAGTCACCTCCTCCTCCCCTCCCTTCCCATAGTCTGCAATATAACCTTGTTACATATTTGATAGAAAGGTTAGTTCCAGACACTGAAAATCAGGGGCTGGCTGGTTCAAGAATTTGGGGATTAGGCATGCTTTCAGAATGCTGTAAAAATCAATAACAAACAAATATGAAGCTCATTTTTTCTTTTATTATCAATAGTAATACAAATCAGTTGTATTAGCATGATAATGAAAAGTGACCAGTTTTACAGACATTAAAAATGTTTGTGCAAGTTAGAGACAAAGCTCTGAAGCTATGTAAGGAAAAAAGTAAGAATTTACACTGTATAGTATAGCATACATAGTTTAGAGGCAGTTTCATCAAGTCTTGCAATCACAATCACTTCCTCTACACTAAACCTCTCACTTGGTGTTAGAGATAACACCTTCCTCTCCCAAGAGAAACACCTGCCATTTCCATGAAGTGTGGAGATTACGGTGAAAATCATAGGGTTTTTTTTTTTGTTCCTCTTCCCTCCTTCTCCCAACTATAAAGTCAACAGGAGGTAAACACTGCAACATATGCTTATAGCAATTAAGGAAAGCTTCTGTCTACATAAGCTCTGAGTTGAACTGATAAACAGTACCCTCTTTTTGAGCAAGAATTGATAGACCTGCCAGGCCTAAGAACTGGGTTAATGCTTTGGAAAGCTTTAAAAAAAGACCTGGGTGAGCATTTAGTTAGATGCATTTTCCCCCTACACACCTCTTACTACATTCCAGATTGTAGTTTTGTACCTTAGACCTGAAGTATTCTTGAGCATTATACTTAAGCCAGATAGGATTCAACTGGAACTTCAGATGGTTATTAACACCTTACAGAAGTTTAATGCCCAGTAAATGTATGCATACATCTTTCTCCTCATCAAGCCAAGTGTTCACCTAGAAACTGCAGTAGAGGTGTATCAGTCTGTATAAGAACACATACGGCACAAGTCATTGAAAACACACCTCATGCTGCATCTGTACTCCCACCTGGAGAGATGCTCCTCTACAAGAGTCAAGTCTGCCTTTGCAGTCCTGGAGTTCAACCTGCTTTTTTTCCTACAATGACTTTAAGCCTTGCTATAACAGGGGCTTGTTTGCTCTGCTCAAACCAGAAAGAAAACTGGAGCACTTGAAGCTAAGCCACATATGGAAGATTGCATGTAGCAGTAAACAGTTCCCTGACTTCATGTTAAGCCATTACGCAAGAATAATACTTGAATGCTTAAGTGCAAGTGCATAGTCAAGTCTTGCATGACCTCCAGCTGCAAATGTCCAGTTACCTGCCTACAGCCATGCTCCAGAATGATTTAAGAGCACATTATACCAACAAGAGAAGTCTTGGTTTTTAATTACCCAACATGCAAAGGTTGATAGAATACGTCAGTTTCTATTCAGCCTTCAGTCTCCTCAGCTACACAGCAGGGCCAGCAGGCAGCCACACACCCCCTGCTGCCTAAGTCATCTCTTATTTGATGTACCTGATCTGCAGTTACTCAAAGCTCCATTTACTCTGTTCACAGGATGCTGTGCCATTTTATATTTACTCCACTCAACCCACCTGATGCTGATGTCCATTGATGTCCAGTGAAGCACACCTGGAAGCCATTCAAGGACCCCCAAATCATATTGCCCCTCTTCAGAAGGGCATACATTCAGGCACTTCCACCATGAGGTGGAGGCAACAGGATTCCAGTCCAGGGGACCAGTTTTATTGCCTTCCTGGTACAAGTCAGAAAGCTTGCTGCCCACTGTTCCAAAGTAGGCAAGGTAGCTGCTTTGTTTATCGTGTTTTCAGCTGTAACTGGCAAGTTAAACTGAGTTTGTCACAAAAGAGGAATACTGAAAAGCTGCTTTATTTAGTCTCCAGGCCTAGTCTTTCTGGAGCAGGTTACAAGCACAGAACACTGAAGAGATGCAGCATCAAGCCATGAAGCAGCAAGCACCTTCTTCCAAGTAAGTCTACCTCAGTGGCGTAGCTTTATCAGTTGGGAAAAATAAAAATAACCTGAGTGAAAACAGCACGTGGACTGTAAGAACGCCAGTGGGTGACTCACTGTTCTGAGAAGAAATTAATCTGTCCTATCAAATACTGTCAGGTACTTTAAGACTAGAGAGATCAAAGGTCAAGGCATGCAAGTGTCTTGAGCCAATACAGCTGAGCTGCTCATTGTGAGCTTTGCTGAATTCATTATTCATACAGCAAGGACAGTTTTGTTAGACACATTTTTACAACCCGCCTCGGAGGGGCGTGTAATGTGAACTCAACTGTTGTTTATCCTTTAGGTTAATTAAGGACTTAACCTTTAAGTCTCAACTAAAAGCAAACCTAAGTGAGCTGCCTTCCTCCAGAAGGGGACATTCATTTGCTGTATGCACAATATACAGTCAGAAATAAGACTTTTATCCATGGAAGTTCAAGAGGAAACTGTTAGAAATATTACAGCTCCCAGTGTCCTTCTAGGTGCTTAGGCTTTAGACACAGGTGACACAGCTCAAGTGACAAATTCTGTAAGTCAGGAGGCTTCCAGCTTCTGCTTCAAAACAGTATTGGGTATTACAAAGCCACCTTCACAATTAATTACACTGTTCACAGAGAAGCATTTTAGGAACTGGTTAACCATTCTTTCTGCCCATACAAGATAAGAGTAACAAAAAAGGAATTTAAGTTGACAAGAATGAAGATTACAGCACCTTTTATTTAGTACAGTTTCCCCAATCCAATGAGTTGCCTGACAAGATGAACTAGTTATGGAAGACAATGAGTTTGTGGTAAGTCCCTGTGAAACCTCAGGCCAACAGAGGTTCTGATATAGATCACGTCTTACTTTTTTCAATGTTCAGAGATGGAATGCACAAAAGCAATCTAGTACATGTTAAAAATATTTTTCAACCTCAAATTACAACACTAAGTACTGAACAGTATTCACCACTCCTTCATCTCAGGAAGAAACACTATTTGTTAATTTAGTGTTCCAGTGAGCTTCACTGAACAACCACTTAGATTACTTTCACCAAGCAACTGTGTTTTAAGAATCCAGTTAAAAGCAAGATACAGTTACTCTTCAAGTTCCTCTACTCTTTCGAGGCAGAAAGCCATAATTCATTGAGAAACTCCACAACCAGAAGAGAGTTCTTTTCCAAAGTGACAGAAGTGATTTTTGGCAACTGCACTTAATTTAAACTGCATCAGAAAGTTCATTTCAGTCAGCTGACAACAGAACCTGCTAAGTACTGACTTCTAGACTGTTTTTGTTGAACAGACATGACCACCACTGCATAACTGACAGCAAAACTCACCATGTGCTAGGTTGCTGTGCATCAGAAACAGTACATATAAAATTAACAGTGAGTAATAAATGTGGCAACTGCTTAACTTCATTTGCTTTTTGACACCATACAGCTCACTAGCCAGCTAATCATTGAGAGGTAGCATATATGCCTCACCTAGTCCAAGTCATGATTGTGTGATGGGACCCACCCTTATTCAACATTTTCATCTTCAGCAAGACAAGAGACAGATGCAGATATTCTCGCTTTCCAACATTATCATCACAAGTGTTCCAATATAAACATAACTGATTAAATCAACACCTATTTCCACTACTCCAGTACAAGGGAAGGGAAGGATGATAGATGTAGAGTGTAATTGAGTTGAGACACAATACATGGAAGAAACCTAGGACAGCATTTCAAGGAGATGGTGATAATACTATTCCTTTTGAAGAAAGGCTTACAGTCATTTTCTCACCCCATACCACTAATTTAAGGATGAGAAGACAGACTCCAGCAGGGAATGCATCTAGCCTGTATTTAAATATCAATTTTTGCATTGCCTAAATAAGCCTGAATTGAGTCCATAGGCTTGATTCATGAATGCTGTATTGACTAAACAGAACACAGAAAAAAGTTTGTTTTGAGTTGACTCTCAACTGTCAGTTGCTATTTCTTACATGGAGCATGGGGAGGAGGTCAGCAGATTTCAGTGTAAGAAATATCAGTGACAATTAAGAGAAGATGGAGACTCAAACCCTTTACCAGGTGTCATCTAGCCTTTCTGCAGTTTGCACCATTAAGGAGGGCAGCAACAGCGGGAAAAAGTGTTTGAACCCGAACAGCTGTGCTTGTTAAGGCCAGTAGAGGTTCAAGAGAAAACAGAGAAACATTAGAAGGAAGTTAATACAAAAGTACATTGTGTAACCAAGCAGAAGGATTGTAGTTCTGAAACTGTTTCTAGTTTTGAAAGTTGGAAGATGGAGCCCATTTCTGTTTAAATAGGCAAAGGTTTTGTTGGATACCAGAAATGGTTGCAAAGTTGTTTTCACATTTTGAAGGTGTGATATGCAAAGCAAAAGATAAGGGAGTCAATACAGACTTCCTTTCATGAATCCAGCCCTATATCCTTAGTGGTATTTTATCCATGCCACCTGTAGATAGATATTTACAGTTCCAAAGCATCACAGTAAGCAACATCTTTCTTTAAAGCTTTTCTTGCTCTTGCCACTTTTCTTGCCATTCTTGTCTTTGTTTTCTGACATTTTCTTTGCTCTTATTTCTCTCATTAAATCAAAGAATACCTAGGAGAGAAAAATAAAGAAATATTAAACAAGATTGGCCACCAGAAAGCAGGTAAAAACTACTGTATTCAGCAGCAAATAAAGAACCACACTGTACTCAACACAGCAGAAGTAAGTCTAGACAAAAATCCCAGTGACAAACTCAACATCGGAACTATGTGGTACGTCAAGCAGTGGCAAAAGCTGCACAATCTTACCTGGCTATCAAAAAAATTCAACAGCCCTGTCTGAAGAGCTTTTTATTGAATACCATTCTTGCACAAAAGCAGCATTCAGAGCTCATGAGAACATGTGTCTGTGCCTAGCAAACATTTCCACTGCTGTTAACTATGGAAAGCATTTAGTCCAGTCCTTTCCATGTAGTTAGAGGTGCACTCTGCTTGGTCGTATTCTGCTTGGTCTATAACTACAAAGGTGCAGCATTCAAGTGACAGGCCACAAAAAATTCTCAAGACTATGTTATAAGAAAGATATTTCAGGGAATAACATACTTCAGGGAATCCTTAGAACCATTTACCCAAAGTATTACTGAAAAACTATTGGTTCAGGTACAAACAGTTAAAACAAGACAACAGCATTACCTTGTTCCAGATCTCAGGCTCCCTTAAGCTAGGTATGTGCTTAAGTGTACATATTCCAGTAAGTTCATTGGTTTTTTTTTAATAAACTAGGCTTTCAGAAGCCAAACTGTGGACTTGCTTTTGTCCCAGCAAGAGCCAGCTACTAAACAAATAGTGATGATCTAATTGAGCAGATGTCATTTGTCTTACCTTATCTACATTTGCTCTAGTTTTGGCAGAGGTTTCTACATACTGCACCCCCCATTCTTCTGCCTTATTTCGAGCCTCTTCTACAGGCACTTGTCTGCGCTCCTCCAGGTCAGATTTGTTTCCCACTACCAGTAAAGGGATTTTATCCTCTTCAGCCTTCACACGCAGGATCTGTTCCCTAATGCATTAGGTATTCAAAACAAAAATAACTGTGTTAGTAGTAGCAACAAAACTCCCACACTTATGAGGAGTGGATCAAGTGGTCTGCACATTACTAGCATTCACAACTGAGTATTTCCCAACAGTTGGACACACACTTCAAATTTATTCCAAGATTAGCATAGTAATGCTACAGGCTTTACACTGCTGAAAGCCTCACACTTCCAGGAAGGCAATTTTACCATTTAGTTAGTGAGTAATCAGGCTCTAGAAAAGAACAGTGTGGCAGAAGAGCAACTGGCAGCAGGAGTTCACATTTGAATGAGGAAAAGAGTACAAGTGCCATGTTTGCCAAGTTTCACCTTGGCATTCAGTCACCATCTTCAATTCACAGTCTGCATCACATCTCAATATAGGTCTGGGCAACATCAAGTCTTTGCCAAGGCAGTAGGTTGGGAACAGCCCAAGTAGCTGGCAGAGATCATTCCTAATGGCTACCTAAACTTTACCCAAAGGAGAGAGTTACTACACGATGATGAACTAAAATGCTAGCAACCTTCCTCCTTCAAAGCCTCCAGGAAGATATTTGAACTGTCAGCATTAACCCGTCATGCTAAGACGATGTATCGGCATCCAAGAAAGGAGATGGAGTGATGCTGCATACCAGTCTCAGTTTGTGTTGTTACTGGGGTAAAACACAATTTGAAACCAGACTGACACATGCTGCTGTCCATCTAGGATGCTGGAAGAACTCTACCACTCTAAACTATTTTTATATTCATGAAGAAGAGCTAAACGAGGCATGAGCACAGTGCTACACCCTCTCATCTCACTGAGTAACCACACTACTTCAGATGCCTGCATTTTCCATCCACAAAATAACAATGTATGGAGAGTACATGAGACTCTAAAATAGCATTAACACTGAAGCAGACAATCTGCTGTTGCATTTAACTGCACCTTCACACATTTTCAGAGGCATTTTACAGAGGCACTGAAAGCAAACACTGAATGCATAGCATCAGCAGGAGAGCTAGGGTTTAAAGACAAGCCCATATTTTGTTCAGTATTCAACTTTTTCATCGTGTTAGAATTCTGGAACTTAAAGGATCAATAATATCAATCTGCAGGTTTGGCCTGGGATGCTGGTGACTCATACTACCCATTCCCCACTCCTTCCTGGACCAAGGAGCTGGTTCTTGCATGCCAGCCTAAATATTCCACTTAACTAATTTCACTATTTGTTTTACTTCTGAACCATTGAAAAGCAGGAGATTCTGCATCACAAAGAGCTCTTAGGCCCTTCTTGCCCATCTTCAGGGCTAGCACTGTTTTTTCATTGTTTTGCTGTGCTGGAATCTTGAACCAACACAGAGTTAACCTAGTTACAGAAGTCTGACAAAAAAAATCAAACTGCCAAGATAAACACTCCTACTCTTTTTCATTCAAAGCCTTAAGCCTTGGGTTTAACATTATATTTCACTTAAGCACATAAGCCAAAACCAAGTGCTTCCACTTGTCTCATTTCCTTCGTGTTTTTTGAGCATTACCTGACCTTTTCCTCCATCTTACACTAGGAAGAGTCCTAGTACTCAGTTTTGTAGTCGTACAACAGTTGAACTGTTGGCTCCTTTAAGAGCTCCAGTTAGAGCAAACTGAGCTCTGCTTGTGTGCCCCATGACTGTCAGCCTTCTGAAGCAGAACAAAGTCACATAAGTATTATGTGATGAAGGAACAGTATTTTTATACCTTGTAAAAGATTTTGTGGTCTTCTACTACTGTTGAAACAGTATGATATGTTAAGAACCTGGACCAAAGTTCATGAGCACAAGGGGAGTTTGCCTTAGCTTTAAGAAAAAGCTAGAAATAAGTGTCCTTAGCTACAGCACCTCCACTACCAGTTACTGTCTGTTAACCTTGTACCACTGAAGCAAAAGGAACATAAGGCAGACTGACAAAGAGCTTTTATTCTGACAAGCATAAGGAACTCCTAAACTTTGCCTGGAACAGCTGTATAACTTGAAGGAAAATTTCCCAAAGCATAGGGAATCTCCAGTTTACCTTCTACTGAGGCAACAGGTATTATCAAAAAGAGTTAGAACACTTGCCCTGAAGAATGTGGCTATACGAATTCTAAAACCAGAACCGTGGTTTAAATCCTTTTTTATTTACCCCCCATGCTACACAAGCAGTTTCTGTGGCCAATCTGGTGCCGATTTTTACATCACAACTGCTAATCCCAAGAAGAAAAATGGAAGTGCTTACTACTACCGTGTGTCTTTCTAGGAATACGTCTGCCTACGATAGCAATGCTTGGCTGCCAACCCTTGTTTGGCACCAATCCATACCTGAGAGTGGAGGCTAATCCTTCCTTTCCTTAGAGCACCTGCTTCTAGCAGTAAGCAATACTGTGTCTGAAACCTGGCCAAAAGACAGACTTAATTCCAGAAGTACTGTTCTAAGATAATTAAACTTCACATCCATGAAGACTGAAAATTGGCTGAAATATCCCTGTTTTAAGAGTCCAAGAATCTGTTACTTGCCTGAAGTTGCTGCTGGCTTAATGTACTCATAAGTTGCAGGCATGAAGACAACTAAAGCCAGAGGCTGAATACTCTGGTTTAGGTTATCAGTTACTGAGAGCAAAATGGTCAGGTGTCACCTTTATTGATCAAACGGTAACAGACAAAAGATAAAGAGCTCTAGCTTTTAAGCAGAGTTGTCAGAGCAACACAGGAACCAGATATTTTCCCCTCCCTAGGAGAGAAACTACTCACCGAAACTCCGCTGTTGCTGTGAAGGATTCGTGCTCTGTTATTGAAAAGACAAGAAGAAACCCTTCCCCACTGCGGAAATAGTTATCTCTAATAGCAGCATAATCCTCCTGTCCTGCTGTGTCCAGAATGTCTATCTGAACTTCTTCACCATCCAGAACTACCTTCTTTCTGTAGCTGTCAGCCTTGGTAGGTTCATAGTCTTCTACAAACTGACAAGAAAGAGATTAGTGTTTAGAATTACTGTCAAACAGTCTCAGTATTTGTCCGTATTCCTTCTTTCACTTTAGTGACATTTAAATTCCCCAAAACCTTCTCATAATTCAGTCAGCTACTAAGTTCCACCACTTTTTTTTTTTTAGTTTTACTATTAAAAGCAAATTATTTAAGCACTTAATACATCAAAGAGCCAGTTTGCCTAGTCAAGAGAAACTTGCTACACAAAACACTGTTCAGCAACTTCAGTACAATTTAAGAACACAGTTGCAGTATGAGTTACCAGCAATCCGCTGGCATTATCTAGATGTCCCACTTTAAGTAAACGCATTTGAAAATACTTCAGGTACAAGTATCTGAACTTTTAACAGGTGTAGATGAGAGCATCCAGCTGCTGAGCCTGAAAGCCTGCTCCATAATTACACAGGCATATACTTTATTCCATTCAGTATTGATCAGACCCACAAAGCCACTGCCAGTTCAACTGAGTTCAACAGCACACATCCACATAGAAGTAGAGAGGTAAAGAGCCTCTCGGCCTCAGAACACAACAATTAAGCCCAACTAAGCTGGCTGGCTTTCGTTAATTACTACATCACCTGTTCAGATACTTACACCTCTATAGTATGTGTGGACACCCTATAGATAAACGCTAACTTTTTAATTACGGGATCATGTATTCCTTCACATACTAGTCTAGACTGCCTAATCTAGCTTCCTGTATATCAGTATGGAAGAATTCATGTTATGAACATGCCTACTTCATCACCTGGCTCAGAATGAGCTAGAATGTTTACTTTTGACTTCAGCCTTAACTGACCTAAATTACAAAATTAAAGTTCAACTCCAACTAGTAACAGCTTCTGTACATAAGCACCTGTACATTATGCATGACTCCTGAAGACTGTTCTTTCACAAATAAGCATCAATTTTATCACCTTTAACCAGAGATGTTCCCAGAGGGCATGTCTCCTAGCTTTCTACATTCTGCTCCTGCCAGCTGGGTCATCAGGTCTTTTGCTCATCACATTTAGTTCCCCTGTCCCACAAAAAAAAAGCTTAGCAAGCTGTATGAACTTGTGTTTTAGAGAAGCTGAACCAAAGTTACTTACCTCATCATACATAAACTGAAGTGTGAGTGCAGATTTGCCCACACCTCCACTGCCAACCATAATTACTTTATGGAGGGCCAAGGAACTCTGGTTCTTGCTCTTGCTGGCAGCCATTGTCCTGCTTGCCACAGACGAAGTGCCAGGCAACCAATTAGATCTGCAGACAGAAGAAGCACAGTCACCCATCCATGACATTGGTGACATCAGGGTAGCATGCAGGTAAAGTGTCTCACAAGTGCTGAAAGACCAGATTAAAACCCTGCCCCACAAGCCTAAAAATGGGCCACTCCAATGCACTGGCATGCAAACCATGCCTAAAGTATGAGTAGGACAAGGTATTAAAACAAATACCTTGTATTTGTGACAACAGCATGATTAATAAAAGTCCCAAACGTTTCTAACAAGCTACTCCTATTTGTAAACCCAGTCTACAAGACTACTGCCTAGAGCAGTTTCTAAAGAAAAACCCACTCTTTCTCAAACGACATGAAATTGTTTTCTATTGTTCTTGTTATAAGGCTTTACACCTTTCTAAAGTATTTCTTTAATGTTGATACAGCTATACCTTAGATCTGCTCATAGGCAGAAATCTGGCTTTTGATCTTCTCCTTACATAGGCTAAGAATACACCAGAGATACACAGTAAATTGGCAGGAACAAGTTGCAAAAGCTTCTAGCAGAAAGTCTTATGACATGGCATTAGCATTTATTTTACACTCTTTCTGCCTTTTGATGCTGCACATCTAATTTGCTTAGAAGAAAACAATCCTGCTCTACTGCAAAAAAATCTCAGTTCCTAGTCTTCTCCTGATGTTGCTAAGCCATAAAGGAGCAAGCTTCAATAAACAAGCCCTAGCTAACAAGCCTCTGTTTGTGTGTTATGCAAGCCTAGTAATTAAATGCTGGAGGCTTCTTAAAAACTGCCTCTTTTTTTGGTTGGTTGGGTTTTTTTAAGAGTAGCTGGACACAGTACTGGACACAGTAGTTGTACCAGAAGCATGAGCAGCAGCTGCCACACTGATTAGCAAAGAGCAGCATCTCTAAGGACAGCACACTGAGGATAAAAGCAGAAGTAAGTGAAAACAAAGATGTGTCACCAGTCAGGATTCCCACACAGAAAAAAACCCAAATATGAACATTTCAGACACATGATGTGTGTATGGGAGATGGCAGGATAGCGACTCTTGTGTCCTCAGAGCACCACAAAGGACCTCAGCTGTTCCTATCCTGGCAGAGAGCTGTAAGGAGACCAGCAGACCATTCAGAAAACACTGCTATAGGAAGTGGCTGTATCAGCCTTGATTTATAGCAGCACACTTTATTCCACAAGCACAGAAGCAATGGGCCTTCCAGGAGTCTCAAATTTGCCTGCACACAGTTACTCTAGAAAAACACTGCAACAGCCACATCATCAAGTGCTACTGCATGGAAACACAAGGCCAACACTAGAAGTTACTGAGTAGTATACTGGAAAAAGCTTCAGGACAACCAGCTGCCCTAAACAAAATTAACAAGAGACTAAGGGATCATCAGTCTACAAACACGCCATAGGATTATTTAGCCTGGAAAGGGACCTTTGGATGCTGTCCAGTCCAAACCTCTCCCTGAAAGCAGTTTGCTCCAAGCAATCCAGTTTATGTGCCCTGCGTTTTGAGACTGACAATTCCATGACCAGTCTGGAGAAGTGCCCTTGGAGTACACTGATAGTGACTATTTTTTTTTCCCCCTTGTCATGACTTGATGTTCTGAAAAGCAGCAAATCAAACTAAGTTCTCATTGACTTGTGCATACAAGAACAAACATGCCAACAATCAAGAAGTGCCCTCAGGACAGCATTTTCAAACATCTGAGCAGCAGTATTTTTCCATGCAGTGTTTTTTACTCACACCTGTTTGCTACATATAGTACAGCAATGCAAATTAATCATCTTTAAGTGCTCATTCTGGGACAAACACTGGTAAGTGAAGACAGATATTTTCCTCTGGTAATCTTCTCTATTATGTTATACATCAGCTCCCTCATCCAGGAAACTCCTTAGTACAGAAATGGGGTGTGACAATTCCTACTTCTCCATCGGTTCTCCCTATACAGCACAAACACACATTAGTTGGGGACAGTGAATTCAGCCATTGCCACAGACATTCTAAACCAGAAGATAACTGCAAGATTGATTTTTAACTCTTAGTCACCAGAGAGGCAAGAGAAGAAGAGAACAGTTCCCTGCCAAGGAAATGTGAAAAAACAACAGGTAGCATCTGAACTCCAGAAGTTGCTGCTTTGCCTCTTGTCCACATGGTCTGCAGATGGTAAACTAGAATTCAGCTAGCTTGGACATAAACACCCAAGGAACAAGAGCTACAGATTGGCCACACAATGAGATAGTTCAGGGACTTTAAGTGTTCCAGAAATAACACAGCTTGCTCTTAAATTGTAGAGAATGCTGTTTTGTCCTAGTTCAAGAGTAGTCTGGCTTTCACAGTAGTACATAAGCTGTCTTCTGGAGTGTGACCCTTAGCTACTTTTCAGTGTAATTGCGACTGGTTTTAACCTGTGACTATTCTTTTATCAGGCATCCTAACATTGTTGTAACTGTTGTGTTATCTAACACAAAGCTTTCAAGTTACACGTTTTTCTGGCATCACAAACTTAGGAATATGTAATAGGCAGCAGCACTAAGTCCACTGTGCTATGCAACAGCAATAAAGGCATAATTTACTAATAGCCAAGAGAAAAGATTTCTCTGTCCTGTCAATACAGATACTACATCTTTCCATGGTCATGATGAATGAATTGCTGTATTTTAGGAAAAATACTGACAAACTTGATTCAGTTCATCATAGAGGTAAGTGGAGAGAATATTTAAATCCTTCCTTCTCTATTCCACCCCAGCAATGGCCTGTAGAAACTGCAAGGTCAGCATTACAATATTACCCGATTCGCAGTCAGAGTATAATATTAAACAAAACCCACCCAATAGCATACAAAATTACAGTTTGATTGCATCTAAAGCTCTTCATGGCCAAGGTACTTGATCTTCGCTGCAGAGCTGTTCCAAGTGCCACTTGAATGTTTCAGAGGATCAGGACTACATGAACCCTGTGAATGCAGCAGTATGCTCACAACACAGCCTCTGTGCAGTGTGCACTCAGTGAGGTCCTAGAAGCTTCACACAAAGCACCTCTTCTTTGCCGGCACCAGAGGGAGCGTGGCCCCCTTCGGCCCAGAACAGCCACGCAGTGCAGAGGCAAGAACAGAGGACAAGGCAAGGCTGAAGCAGCGTGACATAGGATTAACACAGTCAGTATCAGTGCAGAAGTACCAATGCTTACAGAAAAACAGGTTAGAACATCACTGGTTCAGAAAGGGGCATGGTGAGATTATAATAGGAATCGTCTAATAAAACAACAAGAGAAAGCACTGGAGCCAACTGTTTGTTTATTTTTATCTCCACCTCTTCAGCCAAGAAACAGTTTACACAACATGGTTCAAAGCTCACATCTAACAGTTCCTTGAGGTTAAAAAAAATTAAAAGAAATCTATTAACACAAGTGGAAGCTCTCTCCTCTGTTACCTCTGAGTAGGCAAGGAATTTTCTTCCTATTCTGTACATTATGCATCCTTGAGGCAGTCAAGACACTGACATTAACTCATCTGTTCACAGAAAAACAAGCCTTGGGAAATCCAACCACTTCTCAAAAAGCAGCAGTGTCTAGAAGAACCTGCGACAACTGCAGTTGCTTTAAAACATCACTCAATTCCCTTCAGTTTAAGGGACATAGATTTAAGGCAATGGGTCTTAGAGCATCTGCTAAAGAGCTCACTCTGAGTAAGTGTCCAGACAAGACACCTAATGCTGTGGTAAGATGCCTCCTCTCCCCTATTGCTCTTTACTTGTTGTTTGGGCACTTTCTGTTGGTTTCTTCTGGTTACCATTCATCTTGCTTTGAAATAAACTGCTAGACAGACCCAATGCCACAGAATAAACGTTTTCTGGCAATCTTTCATCTTTAAGAAATTAGAATTACCTGCTTCATCTGTTTTAAAAGATAAGGATTAAGCCATTGACTTGATAACTGCATTTATTCTATAATAGGTAAGACACAGCCCTATGTACAATAGGAGCTTTGTGATGCTAGTGAAAGATGCTCTTCAGATCAAGAAAGGAAGGTTACACCAGCCACAGTCTGCCCACATGAAGCACAGAATCTACAACTCAAACCATAGGAGTGACTAATCAGCTGTTTTGATTTAGACTTCTGAAGATCTCTACTTGGCCACAGGACCGATCAAACCATGCCACCTCCAGTGTAAGATATCTAACCCTAAACTCACCAACTATTTCAGCCTTCCCTTGTCTTATCTGTTTAGCTTACAATTTCTTCAGGTTAATTAAGGGCCCCTGCACAATGTTGTGTCATTCTTGGCTGATCCCTTGAAACTGAGCACTTCAAGGCAATTGTTTATAAACATCTTAGTAAACTGCTTTTTCTCCACCCTTTCCTGAACCTAAACAGTTAAACTGCTCAGAACATAGTTTACAAACTGGTTTACCTAATACCAAGATTCAAAGACTATGACTGAATAACTACACGTATTTCAAACCAGATCATACTTTCACATCCCTTTTTACTTCACGTGCATTAAGACACCACAACTGCACAACACTTAAAGGCAAAAGCTTGTCACTTCATAAGAAAGAAACTTTGCTACAGCTCATCCAAGTACATAAGAAAAAAAAAAAAGAGACACTTCACTAAGTCTATCTCTTTTCCAATAAATATTCTGCTGCTGTAATAAAAGAATCTGAGACCCTCCAAAGGCTTTAATTGGAATTGCTGCTAGTTCTTCCATTCAGTTTGAGATTTAAAACTGAAATAAAGCTCTAAGCTCAAAATTGCTGAGATCAGCCCTTGTTCTCTTGCTGTGCAGCTGATATCTCTGGACATTTCTTTTCATTGCTATCCTGCCACTGAAAGCAGCCATTCTTTGGATTTTAAAACAGGATTCTAGAAACCCTTAGCCCAATAGCTTGACAGAGGAGCTTTGTTAAACCCTTCAGACACCTACTTTTAAAGGAAAATCTGGGTATTCAACCTATTATAAAGACTTAAATATGATGTCATTAAAAGCAAGCACAGAAAGAACAAGGTTTTGCAACAGTATTTTAGTGATCCTCATTTATCAGAATATGAATTAGAGGCTTTGAAGTGTTTGGTTCTGTGATATGCCCACAAGAATGCAGTCACAGAAATTCCCTGGATCACAAAACTAATTAACAATCTCACTGAGCTATGAACTGTAAGAGCTCCTCAGCCATTCTGAGGTTACCCAGAAAATATTTAAGTACTGAAATTCCATTAGCTTTCAATGGACTGTAAATGTTCCAACTGGTAATTCAACTTAAAAAAAAACCAATTTGAGATTAAGAGGCATATTTAACGTCACTGAAAATTTTAGGATATGTAGGCTGAAAAATTACAAATGCTACTCTATCCTCTTTTGCTGTGCTAATATCTTACCTCTTGGCATATATCCAGTTAATGGTTTCCAAGCTAAATAGAGATCACAACGTGTTTGGTAGAAATTCCTGCTTGGGATATCCTCATATCCTTCCCCATGTAATGCTGGATGTTTCTACTTTCTCAGTTGGGGTTATAGATTTTTCTGGGCCATGTTTAATTGGATCAAGGAATTCATTCAGCTTGAGATGTCTCGAAGAGCACATTGGGGCAGTTTCACAGTCCCCATTTATATCACCCAGTGCTGCCATCACCATCCCCTATCCCTCAGTCCCCTCTCCCTTGCCCCTGGCAGTTCCAGCCCATCTCCTCCTGCAGCAGAGCCATTCAGCACAGCCCACTGGGCCTGCCAGTCACATCTGCAAGGCCACACACGCCTCAGTGCTGATGTGAAGGGAGAAAAACAGTTTGTACAACTGAGGCCAAAGAAGGTGGAACTACAGCAGCCAAGCAGTTACTTATACTGCTGCAGAAACAGGGCAGTTCCCTGACCCTGTTCACAATTCATGCCTTAGACAAGGGGCTGGTGCAGCCACCACCCTGCTGCAGTGTCTGGGCTGAGCACTGGAATGAAACCCAAGCCTCAGATTTGCTTTTGGTAATCAGGCATTTTCTCTCCCCAAGATCTACTAGTAGACTTGCAGTTGCAAAGATAAGGGCACTGGACAGGAAACTCAAAATGGATTTTGAAAACTTAATACTTTATAATATCAGGATGAAAAGTAAGAATTTAAGGCAAGGAAGTACATTATTCTGTACACATGAAGGGATCTAACCTCTTTATAGATCCTGGTTCCAAGTGGCAACAGCCATATCCCTAAATGTTACAGGAAAAAACACAGAAGAAATACATTTACTTAACACACTGAAAGTTACAATTTACAATGTAACTGAACATTACATTACACCAGTTTCAGTCAATTCTTATTAGTTACTAATCCTGCCTAAACCCCCCAGAATTGTGTGTACACTTAAAGACACTGGCTGTCACAAATATGCTCTGTCAGGAGCTACATATACACTGCTAACTAACAGACACATGAAGCAAGACCAGGACTAGCAAGTTCACTGTGCTACAGCAGTTAAAGGTTAAACCAGAACCTGAAGCCAGGTCATTATTATTCTCCATCTCCTACAAGGCTGGGGAAATGATAGGCACAGATTGAGGAACCATTGCAATTCAGAGTTGTATTTCAACAAATGAATCAGATTGGAGTATGAGCTTCCATAACAAGAAAGACTGCAGACTGTGAGATGAACTTCTACTGCAAGAGAGTCCCCAAGACTTGCTCATCTGGAAAATATCACAGGCAGTATAAAAGCAGTATTTTTAATATAGTTGTGATCAGGAGTCCTCTCTGCATGCATGAAGATGACACAGATATCACACTAAAATATTCTAACAGTATCAATAGCATCAGACATCCAACCATTGGATACCAGCCAATTAGGATTAAGAATCCCTACTAGTGATCCTGGTCTCTATACCATATCTTACTTTTCACTATTCCACACATTTGCATGCAAAGCCATCTCCAGCCCTTCACTTAGACTAATAAAGTTTAATAAGATCAAGTGACTTTTAGAAGAGTGGACTTCATATACAAAATATTTTTTGACACTTGCAGTTACGTAGAACAGGAAGAACAAGAGACTCACAAGTGCATTGCTCCTTTAACTGATCATTGTCCTTGCAACCTATGAAGTCTAGCACACCGCTCTTTCCAACAGGTTATAGCTAGACTTGGATAATTCCATCTTCTAAGGCTATGTTCAAATCTGGACCACCACAACAGTGATCCATTTTAAGTACAAAATACCTGTGTATACTCACATTCCCCACAACCCCCTCCTTCCTTGCCAAGCACAGCCCAACTCTTCTTACAAGTTTTCAGAGATGCATCAGTGCACCTTGAAAAGCAAATCTGATGCTGTTTAAATGACATTTACTTACTAGATTAAATTCTTAAATATATGCCCTCTCACATCATTCAGTACAGGACCATTCTAGATTACTCATTGCAAATAGGCAGACATTACCTTACACATTAGCAGTAATCTCAAGCCAATAACCTTGCTAAGAATAATCTTGATGCCTAAGGAAAACTGGAACTAAATCCTGTCCAAGTCTACAGCAAGGCTGCAACCTTCAAAGGTTTAGTCACAGGAGAGAATCAGTCTGGTCAGTTGGAGTATCAGAAGAGCAACACTTTAAAAGCAACCCTTTAAAACTGAGCTCAGATCTTATGCTGAAGTGAAATGTAAGCAACTATATATCCCTGTTCCTAAGGAACTTAAATATCTGAATTTGTTTGTTTGGGGTGTTTTGGGGGAATTTTTTGTTTGTTTACTTGGTTTTGGTTGGTTGTTTATTTTTAGAATTTCATCAGAGTGAAAAAAAAATATAGCCCAGTAACTTGTTTCTGAGCAGTAGCTACGAGAAGAAGAAAAAGGACTTCCCTCAAACAGTGCACTGGAGCACACCCTCTCCCCCCCCAAAAAATCACATATATCTATGTTTAAGTAAATAAGGTTTCAATGTCGTGCTGTAAAGCTAATGCTCTTAACAGCCAGCTATCAACATTATCCAGAGATTTTCATTCCATGTAGGCAGTACAGTTATCATAATTGCCTCACTGTTGCACAGATAGCATGCAAGCATCATAGTTACATAGAGTTTTATGGGGGAAAAAGTAAGAAGCCACCCTCCATATTATTTTCAATATAACCCAGTGCAGAACAACTAGTAGAGTGTATGTAGCACCAAGTAGAATATACTCTTTATTTCAGCAAGATAGTGTTACCTGGAGTGAAAGTCGTAACACATTACAGCTAAATCCACTTCTTCTGTAGGGAGATTATCTAGCCAGACCTCTCAAAGTAGTTTCAGAAAGCCTCCAAGTCTAATATTAACACCCAGAAGACATACTGCAGACTACAAAAGAGAAGGATCTACCATGTTGCTCTTACCCTGCAAGATCTTGCTAGAAAACCTGATAGAAATCTTCTACAAGCACAAAGACTGAGTTGATACCATTAATCAGTATTACTATGCTAAGAGTTTGTCACTGTGGTGATAACAGTCTAGTTGCCTAATTACTTAGAGTGAATTATGACACCACTGTTCACACTAGTTAATTTGGCTCATACCAGAAAAGTCACACTCAGGCAACAGACTTGCTCAACAGCCTCACTCCCACTGACTTGCAAACTGTATTTCAACTATATTTCCTTTGAAAGCTCACCCATATAGAAACATATTCATCTTTGATACACAGCATACACAAAGTCCACCAAACCACTAAGAGACAGTGACATGCTTCAAATAGATAATCTCATACCAATTTTTAACTGGATCTCCAGGAACCTAACAAATACAACAGCCAAGTCAAACATCTCAGATCACACAATCAGGGTCTTAAGTGACACACGAGAGCTCAAAATAACCAAAATCTTACCTTAGTACCAGGTTACAATATGGTTTCAGTTACTTCAATGAAAAAACTGCAAGTATACAATCCACAAGAAAGTTGCCACTACCACTGATTTCACAAATTCCAACAAATGCCAATTCAACCAGAAGTGTGCTACAGAGTTGCAGGAGCTCTCACCACTGTTACCCAGTCCTGGGGCTGTCAGACCCAGCCCATTGGTCTCACAAACATGGCACCAGACACTGCAGACAGGCCACAAGCTGCTACCACTGCTCCCCCAAAGGATGTATCTCACTAGATCATGCTTCCCTAGTGAACTGGATGTCTGGGATAAATCAGAAGTCCAAACATTATTTAGTTTGGCTTAGATAACACCAGCAGAAGCAACTGTCTCTGCCCATGCAATTATACTCCTTGCTTGCAAACTGAGGTTAATGTCTCATGCTCACATCTCCATTTGGGGAAAAAGCTGCCACTGTTGAGACTACATCTGATGCAGACAGGCAAGTAATAAACCCCCATCCTGAGTTCACTCTTAACCATAGAATCCCAGCTCCCTAGGGGCTCTCAGGAATCATCTTCCTATAGCCTATGAAAGTACTTCCACTATTTTAAGCACTTCACTGAGGGGTTCACTGATGTGTACTGTGAGTCACTAAGCTCCCTCAGTCAGGCAACATCACAGAAGTGCCAAGCACTGAACCTTTCCCTCCATCTTTCAATCAATTCATTTACATCACATGAACAAGAGTGACATTTAATACCCATAATTCAGCTGCTGTGTTAAATCACCTTTAAATAGATTTCTTTACTCCAGTTTCCCCAGTCAGATAGAGTGAATTCCATACCAAGGTATCCTGCACATGCAAGAAGCTGCTTTTCTACTGGACTAGGAGCAGATATTTTCAATAACAGACAGTTTTCCAGACTACTGTATTCGTATACTTTATACCAAAGCCAAAAGCAGTATTTCTATCTTCAAATGGGAACTGGATTATTACACCAGTATGAGGGTCTTATGAAATTTCAGTATCCCTAGAGTTAAGAAGACTAAAAAGCTGTGGAGACCTTTACTTACGGGAGAAGTCTTATCCTTGGTCTCCCTCAGAGAGAATGCTCTGCCTACCACTATAAAAGCACTTAGAGCCAAGTGTGTGCTCTCCAACAGCCCCCAGAGTGCTGTAGAATGAAGAGCGACCCAATATAACATGCTCGGTAACTCTGGGTTTGGGTGGCAGACTATTAACTCAGAACCACTTGACCTCAAGGGAGAGAATTAGGACACATTTAGTTCAGGACACTTCCCTTTATGACCTAGCAAATGACAGGCCACATGAACATACAGAACCAGTGCAGAATATAAACTGTGCATTTATTCTTGGGTGCTCCTGGAGACATTTCCTATCTTCAGAAAGCACTTTACCAGAATAAAAAAACCTATTATTCTGATACGTAGGAGCTCATCTCACAGCTCTCATGCCTTTCCTGGGAAATCAGCACAACAGGGTGCTTCCGTACACTAATGCATGCATCACAGGGAACGAGCTGGAGACGTTGGGGGTCTTTGTGTACCTGCAGGGGTTACAACCTCACTGGGATCACAGAGATGAGCCTGGATAGCTCTCATGGTTAGAGAGCTGCTGTGGATGGCTACAGGCTCTTTAGGACAGACCAGCAAGGAAGGAGAGTTGTCTTTCCCATGAGAAAAGCTGAAGGGCACAAAGCTCTGCCTAGAGATGATAATGAGCCAGTTTATGGGTCAGGAGTAGCACAGTTAGCAGGAGGACTGGACTAGACAGTCTCCACAAGTGTCTTCCAGCCTCAGCAACTCTAAGTCCAGTCTGTGCCCAGCAATGCAGTTGCTACAAATCTTATCTAAGGGAAGGCCCATATTTCAACTTGCACAAGTAGTACAGCAGAGCTAGAAGACTTAGAGCCAATCCATCACGACTAACACTTAATTAGAAACCTGATCTAATACTTATTTACAAGAGTATAACAGGTTCATGTTCTGCTATGGCCCCTGTTATACTATTATACTAGATATTAGAAGACAGTTGTGAATACTTAAAGAAAGTAGTTGCACAAGAACACTGCTTGATCCCTGTTTTACAAGCTAAATGAAGATAAATATGCACAGTATCACCACCAATTTGTCTGCCTAATATTTTTTTAAATTAGTTTCCTTCCATTAAAATTTCAGAACAGATTCAACCAATAAAGCCTACTTCGAATTTAGTTTGCCTTATAAGACAAACTTAAAAATAAATTTCCAATGCCTGCAGAATTGTTTAAAAAATTAAATTGATTCCTAAACTGTGTTTTGAAACATGATAAAGTGCAAAAAGAGATAGGAACGTGTGCTTGAAATTGGTGCTGTCTTTTGAAACACCACTTCCTTAAATTTCTTGGCTAGTCTACTTTATGACATGGTAGATAAAAGCAAAAAAGCTGCCATAAAAGTCAGTCAGTGAGACTTCTTGGTGAGTACACTAACGAGAATTCCTTACCTACCCAAAATGACATTTCACAGTAAGCCAAGAACACTAAATAGCAGAAGAGTACCATCATGGAGAGGAGCTTCTTACTGCAGCAGCAGTTTAGTGGAAAGGCTGTATCACAGATCACAGCATACTTTACAATTTATTCATTTTAATCAGGTAGCAGCTTCCCCAATTAGCAAAACCACCTCTTTTCTGGAAAGCTGAGGCAACTGGCATGCAACTTGATCTAAAACTACTTCACTTGTTAAATGTCTGCTTTAGAGTGGTGCCCAAGACAGTGTCCTCTGGAGCAGGGTAGCACTAACCTCAAAAAACACCTACTTAAAAAAAGAAAGGCCACTTTAGTTTGTGTTCTGCAGCATGAAGTCCAGAGTGCAGGTAGCTCCTATAAGTAATCTTTTAAAGTGCTTTGTCATGTTAAGTACAATCCTGTAATGCAGTACTCTATTATAGTCTTGTCTATGAAGTGGGATTTTTTTCTCTGTTAAACCTGTGATTCAAACCATAAGCTTGCAAAAAAAAAAAAAGTCATCCATATTAAATCTAAATTGGAAACATTCTTTAATATGTCTATCTACCATGCCCAAAATAGGGGCTAAGTCTAGGTCTCCAGTACCCTTCTGAATAATCTTTCACTACAGGTAAAAATATATACAGAAAGAGCTAGAAACCAGAGAAATCACAGCATCTGCTTAACTCAGCATGTTCTCAGCTTTGCAGTTCTATGCTTTGACTTCAGATTAGTTTTGACACATTCCAAATTTAAGAAGAACATATTAAAAACTCCAGTTTCACCGCATTATTAGTGGCCTAAAGCATTTCACACTAAGCACTTCGACTGACAGCAACACTAAGTCACAAAGTAACAGCTGACAGGATTAAGACTTTAACAAATGCTTATAATCCCAGAACTGATTTTTTCGGTCTTTGACTTGTGATCCAGCAAAGATTCCTAGTCAGGACTGCATTTCCATTAAGTCTCATATTTGTGTAATCAACCATTATTCCTTTGTCAACAACTTCAGCAAGGAAGGCTATGGGCTCAAAGTTCCATAGAAAACAGTTGAAGTTCTAAGCAAGCACTTTGTTACCCTAAAGATTCAAGTAGCTACTTACATATCAGCCTAAAAAACATCCTCACATTACATGACTCCATGACTTTCATTTTGACAGGTCTTGAAAAACACATTTGCACATCTCAAGCACAAGAGACAAAACAGATCCTCTAATATTACTATTAAAGCAGTATTTGGAAGAACATGAAGAGATAAGGCATGACTTATACAGACTTATCTTGCTTAAATGACAAGACAACTTGATATTTCTGGGGCAGGCATGGAGGAAAGTTGGTTAGTCCTGTTTAATGGGCTAAAAGAGCTACCAACAAAATTATTGTTCCTTAGCAGCTATTAACAAGGACTTTTTAAATACATGTTCTTTAGCCTCTTTTCAAGAGGCAAGCATCAACTGTATCATACAACAAAAGCCACAAAATTGTTACCACTAGGAGAGTGAAACAGCCAAGACTGTTTGCTGACCTTGCTGCTTCAAGCAATAGCAGGCAACAAGTAATGGAACCTTATCACCACTGCTTGACAGTGATGCAGAACACTTAGCAGAGACATGGGGCTGGAAGGTGGATGAAGAGAGAAAGCCTAAAGAACTGCAGTTTTTTTATCAGCAAGATAAACTTCCAACTCAAGACAGAATGAGTTTGAGAATATAAATTGCTATCTAACCTGGCTGATAATTAGGATCAGCACCTCTCCTAAGTCAGTCATGCAAAGTTACTTGAAGTCAGGCACACAGGGAGTGAAAGCAGAAAGCACCTACATTTCTCTACTCTGTGCCTCCCCAGCCACCACCTTTCACTCAAACCCCCAGAGACCACTACTCTCATCCCGAGCTGCTTGCTACAGCAACAGGCACAAGACACCTACTGACCTCAGGCACTGTTTGTCTTGATTACCACTGCGCACTTGCACTCCCATGGGTGCTTAGTGCCTGCACAGCTGTCATGAGACACAGGCTCCTTCAGTACCCCTGCTCAGAGAGGCTATTAATTCACATGAATTCATTGTGTAATAGAAAGCAATTCATTTAATCAGTCATATGGAGCTTGAATCTAGTCAGCAAGAAATGACTGAGTTAACATGCAATTTTATCCCTGCATGGAAAGTAAACAGGTTTATAGGACAAGAACAAACTGTGAACCAGATTCCCAAATCATGATGCTAGGGATTGTTCTGCTGTTTCACATGGCCACTTCTGCTCTGTTCACAGGACAGTTTTGTTCCATGTAAAGCTTGGACCCCAACACTTCCTAGAGAAGCAAGTAATTTTACCCAGCATTTGGTCAAATAACAGTAGGTGCTCAATCAATTAAGCAGCTGAAAAAACTTAGAGCCCAGATGAGGCATTAGATCACAGAAACTATAAACTATCCAGGATTTCAGTGTACACATCCAAGTTGTCCAGGCAGTGTCCCATCATTACTGACTTGATTTGATCAAAATGCCTCAACTGCTCTTCTATCCAGATTTCCAGTACCACTGCACTGACAATTAGAGACAAGTTTGAGAGTTTTAAAGGATGGCCAAGGAAAGATATTGTCTGGTCAAATTAAGCCTTCAGTTAAGAGCTTTTGTAAAGCATTCCAGCTAAACCTTCAGACTAGAAATTCCTCTGCAGTATATACAGAACACTAGCAAAAATAGGTCACCTTCACTTTCTTCCAGGCATGCAAAACAGAATCAAGTTGGCTTACTCCAAAAAAAGTGAAAATAAACAATTTACTACTAAAGGTCTAACATAGGAAACTTGTTTACAGGACTAGTCTGAAGGCGATTCTATTCCACAATGAAGTATTTAATAGAGGAAATAAATGCAAAATATTTCACCATGGTAAGTTGGTATCATCTGATCATAAGCAAAAATCCAAGCAGTTAAAATTATTCTAGCAAGTCTGCTATAAGTGAATAAGTGCAAAGATGCTATTGTCAAGTAAGATTGAGCTGTTGCTAATAAATTCTCTGTAATCAAATTATTTTCAGCCTTCAAGCAAATTACTTCCAAGAACCACAAGTCTGGTTCCCAGTTGTTAGTTCCTACTCTCACTTTGACAACTTTAATTGGGTGGGGAGTGCTTAAGACATTAAAAAAAAAAAAAAGACAGTTTTTCCTGAAAATCATGTACCTCAGAGGATGAGAACAGACAAGCACTTCCCTGTCCTTCAGAAGAGAAACAAGGATCTTGGAACTAGAGAAGTAACGTTAGAACAGTTAAAAAAAAAAAAAAGGCAAAACCCAAAACTACTCAGACTACACACTTTAGCTTTGAAAATGGCAAGGCTACTCCTTGTGCAGGTGCAGTCTCCCTCCTCCCTTTCACCATGAAAATGCCCAGGCATAGTCAAGGCTAAGTCTCCTGTTCTCAGAACAGAATCGATTCAACAGGGCTCCAGCAGAATGACCGAGTTAGGCCTCCACCAGCTGTTCAGGAAACATGACTGGGCTGCTTTGTCTCACCTGTCTCCCTGCCCTTCTCCAGGTAAGGTCACGCTCAGGCACCACCCTTCTCTTCCTGCAAGATCTACACTGGTAAGGCTGCAGGGAGGATAAAGACGGGTACAGAGAACCTACCCAGATAAAACAAGATCCCCCAGGAACTTCTGGCTCAGCTGAGACCGACAGCATCCCAAACCCTCTGTTTATCTCGAACACGAAACGTTCTCACTTATCCGAGGGCACCAAGGGAAGGCAGGGCAGCCTCCACGGGAGGAATCCGCCAGAGGAACTAACGCTCAAGGCCAGCTCCTCCTCGCCCTTTCCCTCCCCCAGGTCCCACTTGTAGATAGGAGCCACAGCGGTCCCTGGCTCCACCTCAGCCCGGCGCCACCGGGAGCCGCAGGAGCGGCCGAATCCACGAGCGGGGCCTCTCGCCTCCCACTGCGGCTCCCGCGCAGGCCCGACGGCCACCGGCTGCCCCCGCTCTCCCCTCGCCCACCGCCGGTGCTCTCTCACGGCCGAGGAACCCCCGGGGCAGAAGCCGCCAGGCTCTCCTCGCCCCACGCACCCGGGAGGGAGGGGCTACCCCGCACCCCCGGTGACACCTTCCTTCCCTCCCTGTCCGCAGAGAGCCGAGACCGAGGAGCTCAGCCACATCCCCAGGCTGCGGCCAGGACCCGGCGACTCCCGCCTGCCCTCACCGAGAGCGCGGGGCAGGGACGGCCGAGCCCCCCACAAGCCCGAGGTTGGGGTGGGGAGATCCCGGGGTCGCTGCTTGCTCTCACCTGGGGGCTAAGGCCCGGCTCCGCGCGGCGGCTCCAGCCCGGCTCCCGTCTCGGCTGTGCCCCCCGGCCCCGCTGCTCCCGCTGCCGCCGCGCCCCGGCTCTCATTGAGGGGGCACGGCCGCCGCCCGCGCGCCCCCGCCGCACACTTCCGCCCTCGCCGGCGCCGCTCCCGCCGGGCCCGGCTCCCCGCNCACCCCATTGCCGCCTCCGTCTGTGCCCCACCGGCTCTGTGGAGAGCCCCGCCGGGAGGCTGAGATCCGCAGGCTCGGTTTGACCCAAAAGAATCACAGAATCATTTAGGTTGGAAAAGACCTCTGAGAGTATCGAGTCCAATCTATGACTAAACACCACAATGTCACTTAGACTATGGCACCGAGTACCACCAGCCTTGTTGCCCTTCTCTGGGTTCACTCCAGCACCTCAATGGACTCCCTGAACTGAGGACAGAATGGGACACAGAATTTGAGGTGTGGCCTTACCAGTGCTGAGTGCAGGGGGGAGAAAGGAAGGGCTCTGTCTTAAATACATAACATATTTTAGTGCAAATTCTACCAATGGATGCAGAAATTAAGTCTGAAGTCAGAATGCAAAAGAATGGAAGTGTCCCTGCTTTGGCTTATAAGAGTTGGGAGTGCTGAGTGCTTTAGTAAATCACTGAGTTGCAATACTGTCACTCGTGTGCAGCACAGAGCAGTTTTCACTGCTCGGGAAAAGAAAATAATGGCTATTGCTGTATTTACTGTGATTATTTCTTCAAGCCTTTATCAGTTTCTGAATCCAAATTCTCTCTGGCCATCTCTAATGCTACTAATCGCATGGTCAGGCACAGCTATCTTGCCAGTTATGAAAGAAAACATACCTTTCCTTATTGCTTTAATTTGCTTAATTTTTCTTGGTTTCAATGTTGACCTGAATTCCACACACTGAATTTAAGAGTGAATATGTTGGGTAAAATTATTCCTTTGAGAAAAACATGCTCGGCATGATAACACCCACTTTGGGAAATGATGGAAATTGTGACTACCACTGATCTCTGGGGGTTCAGCTCCTGTGGGACAGAAGTAATACATTAAGTAACTGTGTTAACTCCTGCCTTCACAGGGCTTCTATGTGGCCTCCTGCAGAAGAGAAAGGGAAAGAATTAATTACGTTCTAGCTCTATCCACTGATGTCTGCGTGAAATTGCATTTTCAAGTTGGAGAGCATAAAAAAGGCCTGTCACTTAAAATAAATGCAAAAAAAAAGTCATCCTTAAAAAAGTGATAGGTGAAACAATGGCCTATTGCCAAAGCTAAATAACATGGAGGAGGAATTTGAAAGAGATTTACTAAAATCTGTAATTTCAGGGTTGGGAAAAAATGCCAGGAATTGAAAAAAAGAAGTTGCAGAGGCAGAAAAGAGAAGTAGTTGTGTGGTTCTGAGAAACAGCTGAGTACTTCAGGACTGCATAAAAAAGAAGTATCTTCTGAATTTTTCCTCTTTTCAAGGAAATAACATTTTCTATGTTGTTTGTAAATAAACAGGATTTACATCATCCTTGCATTATCATCATTTTCTCTTCCTAACTCAAACTGCAAACCAACAGATTTTAGTTAACTCCTTAGGAGGAAAAGTGAAATTATGAAATTAAGATATTACAAAAGGTCCTGATTGCAGCATTTCCCTCTGCCTTATAGATTGTATCAGAACTGCATCAATATTCATCCTACACTAGAAGCTGGCAGACTGAGAGCTATTTGCTATTTGATGCCATCCACACAGAGAAAGAATAAGCAGAGGAAAAAAATATTGCCAAATGTGAAGGAATCCTGTTGAATAGGTAACAATTAAATTAGCCAATTCATGGCATTTCTAGGATTAAACAGGAATGGTTATTAGTATCAATTTTGTACATCTGTATGTAGTCCTAAAAACAAATGAACAAATCCAAGAAGACCCAAGCAAAAATTAATTAGAATTGTTTACTGTTTATCCTGTAACTGTGTCTCCATAGCCATCTTGCATGCCACGCAGGCAGTGTGGGGGATTTGTTGCTCTGATGTGACGATTCACAGAAGATAAACATTTTCAGCAAATTGTGTCTATGATTAAAAACTACCAAGAACTTGGGAAGCTGAGTCTTTTCAAATGGAACACAATACAACTCTCCTGCACATATCACAGTGCTGACACTTCCCCTTTCCCCTTGCAGAAAAGAGGGTCGAGAAATGAACCACATCTACCCTGCTTCTGAAAATTGTTTAGGGGAAGCCTACTTCTTTGTAGTAATCCACTCATGACAAAGAACATTTGTGTGATGCCACATTTTGAATTATTATGCATGTTGCCTGGTATAATCTCCATGGTTACAGATATATTTTTTGCTTCAGTACTTTAGGAAGAAAAATTCTATAGAACAATTTAGGGGAGAAAATTCCTTTTCATTGTTGTTTATATTGCATTTATTTTATTCTATGTACTTTCACTTTCTAAACAAGTAAAATTTCAACAGAGATGGAAAAATTTGTCTCCAGCTGTTGCTTTATCCTGCCATGACATGTTTCAAACTGCAAATTCCTGGAGATGGGGACAGTATTTTCCATGCATATCTTTAGTTTCTAACCCACTAAGAATGTAACAGGGCACTGTGTGTCATTGCCAGAGTCATAAACAACAGTGTGGTGGGATGACTGAACAGTAAATATTTTTTCTTTGCAAAGATTAGAACTCATGCTTCCCTTCTGAGCAGTTCTAAATAGAAATTAGCTGAAGTTAGTTCCAGAAACTGGTGATGGGAAAGATGCAAATCCCAGATATTTAGCTCTTTTGCCACCATTTGTACACCTGGTTCTTCTTTGATAGTGTTCATAGCATCTCTGGCCTAATTTTTTTTTTTTTTTTCACATAAATTACTACAAGAAGAGCAATGTAAGGAGCCACTTCATGAAAAACATTATTTGAAGAACTGGAAGACCTAACAGGCTGCAGATGATGGACAGAAGGAATATTCCCCCACACCACTGTTCCTGCAGGGAGCATGTAATAGTAGTCTCAGGGGTAAAAAAAAGGGTATATATACTGATGAGGAACTTGGAAGGATGATCTTGAATTGGAAGGGAATCAGTGCTACCTAAGAATTCAGTCTGCAGATTTAGTGATGTAATTTGCAATCTTGAAAAATACAAGAAATCTGAAGCAGAGAATGCTGACATCTGAATGCTGTTGAGGGACTATGGCAGAACAGGTACTTGATTCACAGCCTTCACCCAGTCTCAGTTTACAAAGACTGAGACAGGAACTGCTGCCAGTGATAACCACAAAGAAATTAGGGTCAGTGGAGAAGGAGAAGTGGTCCTGCCTCATCTCCTGCACTGAGGCTGTGCCAGTAGCATAAGAACAGGCTAAAGCAGCAGGGAGGTTTTCCTCTGAAGGAATTCTTAGTTACACTTGGCCAGTCCCTTATAGCACCTGTGCTGCACAAAGCAAGGGTTCACCGAAGGTGACCAGATCCATAAATTTTTATTAACTTATTCAATCAATTGAAAGCCACTCTAATTTTTTTTAAATCCTACTTTTAAAAACCAGTTTTCAGTCCAAATGAATGCTAGTGTAAGACTGGGAAGAACAGAAGAAAGCTTGGGGAAACAGAAGAATGCTTGGGGAAACAGAAAAAAACCCAACTCTATTGTATTATCTAGAGTGCTGTGATGTCCTGTTTGTTCCCAAAATACATAGCTTTTTGTATGTGCAGAGTTGAGCTGCCAGAGTTAGTCTAGGCTCAGATAACTTGTAAGAAGAGGTACATATACATAGTGTGCACTCAAACAGAGTTTGTTCCAAATTAAAAATAACGTAGTCAAAGATGATTTTCTCTTTGGGCAAGGTTAGCCTAACAAGAAGTACATTTTACAGATTATTTATACACTTAAGAGAATGCAGCTGACCTTACCATGATTTATGAACTCCAGCATTCAAAAACCATAAAGCAATAAACTAAAATATATCTGAAACAAGCAACAGCAAATGAAATATGAGTCTGGTTTTGGTCTTGTAGGAGATTATGGTGTTTTGACTGTACCATTCACTTTATTTTTGTTACAAACAGCCGGAAGTCACCACACTAAAATAAAGTTCACTGTCAAATAACCTTTCCATTTCAGATACAGCTGGGATTTGTCAGGATCATATCACAAGGTCATTTTTAAGGAGATTCTCACTGACATTTTGTGAGGTAAAGGATTTCACATTCCAGTTTTACAAGTGTTACACTTCTGATCGTCATGATTATCAACACCATGACAGATTTAGGGCCTGATCTTGGAACTTTTACAGAAGGAGCTAAGTTTATTGTAAATAACTTGATAGCCAAGAATCAAAAGAAAATAAAGGGTCTACAAAGAGTTAGAAGAGGTCATTCCATGGCCCAAAGCCAAGATCAGTTACACATGTATAATTTTTGGCATGCAATTTTTAAAAATGCAGTTAAGATTGTGGTATTATCATAGCAGTTTGTTTAAAATACTGGACTACTTTATCACAAGAAAAAAACCCAACAACATTTACCTTAAATGTCACTTTCTGCAGATTAAGCATATTAATTAGTTGAATACTAGACATAGCCATGAGATTTTTTTCCCCTTTTTTGCATCCATATGATAAATATTCAAAAATCATTATTTTTTCACTCTTTAGAGTTCTTTTCCTGCTTCAAATAACACCTGGTTTTGCAGTTGTTTTTTGTAGGTCATGTTTCCTAATTGCCAGTCACTCTCCTTCCCTTTTGGACTCCCTCCAGCTGGCCCATGTTTCCTGAAGCGTACTGCTGAAGCAGATACATTAAGTAAAGCTTTACTATTAAATGTAGAGTAGGAAGTGTGCCTTCGTTTCTTAGAGATCACACTGAAGCCAGTTTGGTAAAAATGTGGATTATTACAAAAATAGATAAGGCAGGAAATTTTTTTCAGAACGATAAGCAGTAACACTGTTGAGGATTTACCTCCCTGAGTTGAACAGTGCTACCTTGTTGAATAGCTGCTGTTGGAAGGTGATGTGAGCATACTTGAAAAAAATTCATGCTAACAGATCTTGTCCCCCTTATTTTAAAATCAAATTTTCCAGATTAAATTATTGAGAAATATATTAGATCAATAATAAAAATTACTGGTTTTTATAGCAGCCAGCATTCTAGCAGTGTGGGAGCAATACTTCAGAAAAAGATTTTTCCATTAAAATTATAATATTTTTAAGTACCTACTTCTGTCTACAGTCTCTAATTAAGTTGATGATGACGAGGTTAAAATGTCCTTCTGAAAATTAAACCAGGTAATTTTTTTATGTAAACATATTCTGACTACGAAAGCCCTTCATTTTTAGTCTGCTATCTTCATCGCTATCAGTGCCGTTTTCCCTTTTCCATGTTTAATCACAACATCTTTTGCAAATGTTTGGGAGCTTTGATGCCCCTTTACCGTTTAAGTAGCAATAGAATTTTTTTTTCCTAAAGCACCTAACAATTTAGCAGAGAGACCCTGGCAACTGAATTTTGTAACACAGTTTTTGTTATAACAGTATTTTACCTATTCATGAATGGCACACCTTCTAGAATGAACTCTTGACACGACTCGGCTAAAAAATCAGACTTTTCTTGCACATACAGCATAACTTTGCACTATTGTGCTGCGAAATGTCTAATTAAAGAAGGTCTAAATGGGAACTTGAATGGAAAATCTCTTCCGGAAGTTCTGTATGAAGTGGTTTGGATGGTGAAACAAGTGGCTACAAATTTTGTCTACAAAAATTCCTCTTCAGCTGCACTTTGCTACAGATACTACTCCGTAAATTTATGTGATATAACACTTCAGTGTTTGTTAGTTCCTGTATTTAAATGCAGAGGTGAAAGCCTTAAAAAAGTGGGCAAACTGGGTATTGTAAGAAACCTGTAGGAACTTATTCTACCAGTGACATTTATGAGGAAGTTTGTGTGCCTATGAATACATTAATGTAAGTATCATATTGTTATGACATTACATTATCCTCAATTATAGAGCTTGTTAAGCACATAAAACAGTCATATGATAATATTGCTGCATTTGAGAAATTTTCACTACTGAGCTGAGTGTTCATGTGTTAGTTTACACAGCATTCTTTTCTGGAAAAGACACGTTACTTGTGGTTGATAACCTAATAACAGTTTACAAAGAGCCTTTTTTTCCATGTTAAATCGATAAGAGTACAATATGCTTTACATTAGAGGATTAAGGAAAGTAATTTCAAAATAAGCACGCATTGTATCCCATAACATTTGGGCTTTTGCATTGTTTTTTATCTTTTCAGTGAGCAATAACACATACTTAGGATCTGTCAGAAGAGTCAGAGATTAATTTTTTAGAAAAGACAATTTGCTAGAAGCTAATTATGTCACTAGTAGCAAATTGTGATTCAATATATTAATAGGTTTAATCAATATTCAATCTGCTAACTCATTAATAAATACATTGTAAATAAATAACCCCACTACATTCTGTCTTCTGATGCAATTTACAGTAAACCTCCTATTCCTTTGGAAAAGCTTGGGAGGAGCTGTACTGGTTTGTGGGGTCTTCGGTCTACAAAAATAATGTACCTTGGACAAAATATAAGTACAGGACTCTCTCAGACAGTTCACAACCATGGCATAAGCTTCTCCTCAATGCTCAAGTTTTGTTATTTCATTACGATGTATTTCTGGAATACTGTAAAAAATAAAACAGGACCACTGCCGTGAAACGAAGACTGAAATAGCTGCCAAGAGCCAGGAAGTTCTGAGCTGAGACTTCTGATACTGTGGGTAACATGGGCAAGCAAAGGGGAAATATAAGGAGAAAAGAAGCTGTGAGGGGAGAGAGATGCTTATCTACGTGGGGATATATACATTTCTAATTTGAAAATTGAAGCTGTTGTGATTTTGCACAACTAAAATAGTGTTTAAGAGTCAGAAATTCTGCTTGTCTTCAAAATTCATTGAAGCTACACTTCAAGGATTTGTAGCACTGCATTATTTTGAGAACTGCATTATGTAATCACAAGCAAATCCACCCACTCTTCTACCTAGGCTAATCTCCTCAAAATAAATAACTGAAATCCCAAATTCATCTAATATTTTCAGGCTAAAAGAAGTTGTTTACTGGGAAAGAGTGAATATTTGCTTTAATTTAGTCTGGCTTTTCCCTTCCATTGCAGGACCGTGTTTTAGGACCTTGCAAGCTGTGTTACAGATTACCTAGAGCAGAATGGTCAAAGAATGGCTTCTTTGGACATTTTTTGATAAACTACAGTTTATTGAACAGTGTCATATCTTGGCTTTCTCATATCTTGTTTTCTTGTTTTGACATTTTAATAGATGAGAGCATAATCTGTGTATATCATATACTGCAAATCTGCACCTGTACTACTGCTGAATCAGTGTGTCCATAATGCAAATGTTGAACAAATTAATGCAAGAAGTTCCATCTATTCAGAATGAAAACCTAAAATTTACAGTAAGAAATAAAACTATGTCTACATCTTCTAAAAGTCTTTGAGAACCGTGATTGCCTTTAATCGTACAAAACACTTTTGTGTAACTTTGGGATCTTTAGTAAGAAGCTTTACACAACCTTTCAGAGAACAATGAATCAAACTTTGACTTTTCAAAATTGATTCGCTGCACTCAGGCATGAATTTCATCTTAAAGCTGGATTTCCTGAAGGGCAACAACAGACCTTTAGCCTATTTTTCCTGATCAGATTTTCAGAACCAGAAAATGAATTGGTTGATCTGGCTCGCATAACTACAGTTAGTCCCTTTATAACACTTGAATTTTTTTTAGGCTTCCCATTTTCTATGCAATAGTTCACTAACATTTTAAATGGAATTATAACCAGGTCATAGGACATACAAGGTCTGCTTTTCCCCTGCCTTTTTTCTTCTGTACCAATTCCTGCCTGTGAAAACGTCTGCAAAATGCTAAATGTCAATTGATACAGATTTAATCACTAGAGAAATGGTCACATAATGGAGAGGTGGCCCGTGATCTTATTTTTCCATTCTCTGAAAGCAGTGCATAATGCATCTAAATTAATGTGGAATCTTCCTTCAGTTCCTTCCAAAAAAAGAGCAGTCCTTCACGCTCTTCGGAAAGCAAGAGTGCCATGGATTTGGCCATTGTGGCTGCAGATATCCATTATGTCAGATGCAAAATGCAACAGTCATGTCACGTCCATGCTAGATTCAGCTTGATGTAGTTCTGCCTTTTCAGTTTCCTTTCACAGAGCCTAAGCAATGTGACCACCTGCTGAATCCCTCTTTTTAGCATGTAAAGAATCCTTTGTTTGGATCAGCTGGGCTTCTTCGACTTTTTAGCTCAGAAACAGTTTCCTTGTGGCTTTTCTTATATCTCTCCAAGGGTTTTCTGGGGATAATTTGGGAAACTTTAAATTCAGGAAAAGATGGTAAAACTCAATTCTTTTCGACTTACTGTTTTGCACTTTCTTGTTTTGTTGTATATTAATTGAGATAGGTCTAAGCTACCGTTTCTAAATACAGTCTCAATCATGGCAGAAAGAGCTGCAGCACTATTCTGCTTGCAGAATTAAAATTTTCTTAAACTTGAGGACTCATCTTTAATACTTTACCAAAGTTCATCTTTACAATTCTTACAATTTCTTGCCCAGAGGCAGCTGTGATTTTAGAAGCATTTTCAGTTTCACTGAGCCATAGCTAGCTTTTCTGCCACTAAGGTTCTATGTATCTTATGGAAGTTTCACTTCTTAGTTCTTGTTATGCAAACAAGGCAATTAAAAAGCAGAGCAGGTAAAGATTTCAGCATGAAAAAAAAAAATCAAAACTTCTGATGGGGAACTATTTCGCAAATAGAAGTAAAAGATTCAGTTAGGATTTTTACCTGTGTTAGAAGAATTAATTATCTGCATTAAAAGTTAAGAATCCTTGTAATATGATTCCAGAGGGCCTTAAGAGACCTCAGATACAGGAGTCTACTCTAGTTAAAAGCAAATGAGATTTATTCAACAGCTTGATGACAGTGTGGGAAACACTCTGTCTCATGCCCAGAATTTTCCAGCTTGGTTTAAAGCTGTCCTCATGGGGTGACTCCTCAAACAAGTTCCTTCTGACATGTCATTTAACTGTTGGCTTTTGACATAGCTGTTGCATGACACAGGTGAACTACCTGATAATTATCAGGTCTGCTTCTCAGAAATGGGTATAAATCAAATATAATCTTTCCTGTCAGTTCTCAAAAGCCACAAGTATAAAAACAAGGTGTGATTGCCATGTTTCGTCCTTGGTCATCATACCTACAGCATCAATTTCACCAGCAACTTTCATCTTCTCCCTTCTGAAAGCTTTTATTAAAAGGGCTGCGCCCTTACCACGTTAGTTGTTGTAAATGCAGCTGTCATAAAGGAGGATACTGCATGATTTTACAGATCTCCAGGTCACAAATCAACAATGAAAAAGGCTGTCAAATTTATTTCTCTAAAAAGATGGTTTCCGTATCCCTGAAGCTAAATATAAGTTTTTGGCTACAGAAGAAATAAGGCTTTTTTCTGCTTTTCCAGACAGCTAATGGAGGACCATGCTCACCTATCCCTTTAGAAACTTCTTTCAGTATATAGCCATAATTAAGAGGAAGACCAGCCTTTAAAGCTGACCAATAAAACATCTGTCAGCTTTTTAGAATACACATTCCTTCTCCATCTAGCAAATTTCAAAAAATTCAGTCTTGCTGTGTCACAGGTTTGGATTATGGAGAGACTCTAAAATTTCTGCTAGAAGAAGTGTGAAAACATGCTAGTCCAGATTAGAAAGTGCTGAGCAGCAGACAGAGCTATGATACATTAGAAGGCAGCACACTTGTGGCTACTCCTGATCCTATTTTAGATCCACACCGCAGAGCTATTTCCTATTTGTATTTTGGTCCATGTGCACTTTTAGCTCTCTGAGAAGCATGCTTTGTGTTCCAGCAGGAGAATTTGAGTCAGTTTTTATTCTTATTGACCAATATTAATTCTAACTCCGTTTTTGTTAACTCCAAATTTTTGACTATTCATTTTTCAGGAGAGTGTCAATGGCTCATTGCTCCAGGACATAACTCATTTGTATTCCCAGCTCACTAAAGGAGACTTTTCCGGCCTGCTGGAGACACAGGTCCAGTTATTTGGGCAGCCAGAGCTCTCATTCAAACCACAGCTTTTAAGCGGAACCTTTTTTTCATATGCTCCTGATGTTTTCCAAGTCCACCAGACCAGTCTGCTGGCAGCCTTGTTTTAGTTATATAAAAAATGTTTTAGTTCTGGCTCTTATTCTATTCCATGTACAACCATTTCATTCTAATTTTGCCAAAACTTTGCCACTCTTGTCTAGTTCCTGTTAATAAAATGCAGTGTTTCCTGGTCTGCATCCTGTTAGTGCTGACACAGTCTCCTCATACCCAGTGTGGGTTCATCCCACCAAGGACAGGAAATGTTCTGCTTTGCTGATTCAAATCCGACCAGAAATAATGTGGACAAAGAAACTTTTAAGAGGGAAAGTTTAGGTAAGAACACAACAGTTGAGAATGTAACGGTCAAAGTTACAAACTCAAAGGGAAGAAATATCAGAACTGGCTTGAAAGTCCTTGATAAATGGTAACAGTAATAACAATGAAACATGGTCTGAGAACTTAGCCTAATACCACCTTTCTTCTTTGTGTGTTTTTCCTTTCTCAGGTTTTGTTGTGGGTTTCTTTGTTTGTTTTGGTTTTTGTGTTGGGGTTTTTTTTTAAAATGTATTCTAGTCTGTATTACTTGTTATTTACACTGGTTTGAGCATATACCAAGTTCAATTTATATTATTTAACAAAGGTTTTACAAGGTTTTTTTGGAATTTAATGTTGCTAATAATAACTTTGTGTGGAATCGCCTCATGAGGTTGACAGCTTTGTATCTGCCATTTAAGCTCCCATTTGTGACCAATTGTCTAAAAAGACAACCAAATCCACTACTAAACAGTTAAAACAATCAACTATGTGATTAACTGTGGTGGGTTCTTGAAACATTAATACTACAAAAACTGCCTGTGGAACTGGCAATTGCTAGACAAGAAGTGAAGGACTATTAGGGCACAAGAGGCTGAACTCTGAGGAATCACCTTGGCTTAGGGCATGTGGCAGTTCTGTGTATAAAGACAAACCATTGTTTTTCGAACTCTGCCACTTAGGCACTCTAAATATATTTGAAATTCACAAATTATCAACTGGTGTGCAGTAGTTGTGCAGCTGAAAGGAGGAATGTTCTCAGCTGAGAATTTAAATGGAACATGGCATAAATATTTAAGTCATGGCATGGCACAAAAAGGTGAAAATTGACCAAGTGTGCTTGAATAAAGGGAGAAAAACAGAGACAGGTAAGTCCTCAGGTTCTTCATTTCACAGCTCCCTTGAGCAAATTAGTAAGTCACAGTAGAGGAGAGTGAAGTTTAATGGGTACATTGCACAGCAATATCCAAAATCATGGCTTCTTTTTCCTAACCAAATCTGAATGTTCTTCTGCTTCAACAAGGATGGGTAAGGGGTTTGCTGTGCTAGTAGGGACTCTTTAGCTGATTTAGCATGACTAGGCAGGATGCTCTCCTTCCTCTGAGATTGCTAATGAGTGTCAGGAAGTATTGCCTTCCTTCCTGGCTCCAAGCTTGCTACCTCTACAACATCCTATGCCTCTTCTGGCAGGGCTTCCTTGCCAGAATACAGCACAGACAGATATCCACACACTGCTGAACAAGAGGGTCCAGACATTTCTGGTGGATGTAGTAATCTTATTTCTTTCTTCTCCTCTGTTGTAAAAAGAACTGCCATGTTTTATCTAGTAGTGAGTATTTTGGTTGTGAAGGACCAGTCTGTAATTAAATTTGTTATAATTATTATAGCAATGTAATATTTTTGACATATAGATTAATTACAATTTGGAAAGCAATGGTTTTGACACCTTTGGGTTTGAAATATGCTGTATCAACAGATTTGGGTATGTTCAATACACCTACAAAAATTTAAAAATACCTACAGTCGTAGTTACTTTCTTTCAATTCTAGTTGTCACAATTACATGTTTCACCTCTGTAATAATGGATTTTTCCCAGTGACAACTCAGAGGAAATAGTCTCTCCATGCAGTTTTTCACAAAGTAAATCACAGAAGTTTCCCAAAGTTTTCACTGAAAAGAAATGCTACTGTAGAGCAAGAGTTAAATGCAACCCCAAATAAATATTAGCCTAAATATGTGACCAAATGTTATTTCATGGAGTTGTGACCTCACTAGAATAGCGCCTGGTTTGGGAACTTTTTACACCCTTACACAACAAATGGGCATTTCTGAGCTATATTAGCAGCCAATAGCACAAGGCAGCATAGACTCAGCTTGTCCTGAAGAGAAGACTAAGCCTTATTTAATGTTTGCATAGTCTAAGATGCTGGGAACGAATCTCTTGGATGCAGCATTACTGGCCTCCTCTCCCCTTCAGTCCTCTCTGTTTCAGAGCTGTGACCATATTCTATTGCAGTGACTTTAGCACCAAATCTGGATATACATTGAGATGGCAGAGTAGAATTTGACAGCTATTCAAGATGGAGCTAATTTGTGTTGTAAAATTACTTCTTGTTTCCTTTTTGATCTTCACTATTAGCTCAGTTGGTCAGAGTATGGTGCTAATAACAAGGGCGTGGGTTGACCCCCATATGGGCCATTCACTTAAAAGTTGGACTCAGTGATTCTTGTGGGTCCCTTCCAACTCAGAATATTCTGGGATTCTGTGATTACAGAAAGTTACAGACATAAATGATGCCTTAAAAGGCATAAATGATGCTTAAAGACAAATGCCCCTTCCCTGTAGAGATTATAATCAACAATAAGTAATAAAAACACAATATAAAGAACTACTGCCAGGAGGCAATAGATTCTTCCCAGGGACTATGCTTTCCTATGGGACATGCATGCACTTAGTCATTCTTAATCTACAATCAGTCCAGGGTAAGTACTCTGTTTCTTTTAAAGATGTAAATAGCAACGCCTAGTGGATTAGCATAGAAAAACGTTATGGAAGAAATGCATCTTAGGAAGGATTTGAATGAAGATAGCATTGTGAGTTCTCCCAGAAATCTTATCAGAAAAGATTTTACATTCAGAGAAGAATAGTTGCTGCCTTTTCATCACAGTTACTTTCTGAAAAACAAGCACTGAAGAGAGATAAGGGAACTTTCTTGTAGACTATTCCTATTATCAAATAGCAACTTCGCTCCACCCTTCCCTTGTATTTGGCTTCTTATGGAGTGCCTGGAGCTGCCGTTTTGTTCCAAGATTACCTTCAGAAAAATCCCCTGCCATTATCAGACATTCTAACAAAAGAAAGAAGTGTATACTACTTCCAAAGAGGAAAAATGTAATTAACTGCCATTCAAAATCTGGAGAGGTACCTGTTAGCTTGACAGATGACAATCAATAGCAGTTCAGGACTGTGATTTCATACCTCCTACCATTCACACTGTCCTACTTGGGCAGTGAATCAGGCTTGAGGGGAAGACTAGGTGGAGCAACAGGTTGCAGGGGAAAATTACTGTCCCTTGCTCCCTACTCTGTGTCCCGTCCCTCCTCCCCACCCCCAAAAAAGTAGCAAATGAGAACAGCAGTGGTTGAGGAGTGCTGCTGTTGTTACCCACCCAACAAAGAGATAAGGCAGCAGGCTATCTAGGAGTGTTTCTTTCGCATGTCCAAGCACTCACAAAATCATTCAGACAGAAGCACAGCAACAACTCCTCTGTATCAGGGTGCTATTCTTACCCACATTTCCTTCTCTTTGGGATGAGGCAGCAGCTCATCCTGAGAATAATCCTCACTCCTTTCCTTCTCTTTGGGATGAGGCAGCACCTTGCTACTTGGAATTTCTATAGAAAAGGTGTTTCAGACAAGAGAGATGATCCTGCAGACCAGATTGGGCCAGAGGGCTGCATTTTGAACCATGCTGGTCAAGAATCTCCAGAATTCATCTGTGTCAGCCTGACTGCATCCACTGACTGTGCTCTGAGTTAGGTCGGTGTTAAGAGTTTTTGGAGATCACTGTTTATATCTGGACATAAAGACTCTTATTCCATTCTCAGTCTTTGTGCAAACCTCTTTGCAATAGGACACTGCACATAGCAGGGCTACACAACCCTATCAGGATCATCTCAGACACTGGGCAACATTACAAAGGAAATTGTCATCACCCAAGAACTTCACACACAGTTTGTGGCTTTTGGAGTCATCAGTCTTTACCAGAAACAAACACAGACCAGTATGAACAGGCTGAAGAATTATATTGAACTCATAATCCTGACAGTTGTAGCCAGTTCTGGTTTTCCTTGGTTACCTCATTTGTTGTCACAACACTTCATTCTGGAACAGAAACCCAGTGGACAAAGCGTGGGATTAGTAAGTTAGCAATTTAACTGCACCCTTAGCACTAGTCCTTATGTACTGTGCCAGGGTGGAGATTTTTGCACAGTATTATGAAGGAAAGAGTTGTGTCACAGTGCTGAGGTGGGAAAAGTACCATTTCTGATTGTGACTGATACTGTGTTGCTGCAGCATAGTTTTAGTAAGAATAATGCTGCAACATAAATGTTTCTTTCAGCTGGGAATATACCTTGTTTGTTAAATTACAGGAGTAGAAGGAATCTCCAGCATTCAAGCTCATAAAATGCCTTTTAAGTGAAAACAGAGACTTGGCTGACTGAGACTAAGATGACCAGGACTGAAGGAGTTTGGCATTTAGATCACAGTGGCAGCAAAACCAGATGACAGAGCTTTAAAAAGCCTCTCAGATGGAAAGGTTTGGGATGGAAAGGAAGTGAGAGGAATGGAGGGTGTCGCTTACTAAGGGGAGGAGATAGGAAACAATGATGCTATTGTGGCAGCAGAGCTGATGAAGGTCAGAGACGATAAGCTCTGATTTGCATTCTTTCAAAACACTCATACAAAGTTGGTGATTTTTTTAGTGAAAGATTAGGGCCAAGGGACATTGTGGCCAGGGAGTTTGCTGTGCTTGTGTGATTGTAATCTACAGTGCTTTAGTTTTTCAAGCAAAAAACAGTGCCTTCAGCAATTTTTTGCGAAGGATATCTGCTTTGCATTAGACTTGCCATAAGCCTTCTGAAGAATTAGCTATAAACGTTAAGATCTGCACTTTATAGGAAGCTCTGGGAAGGGTCAGTCCAAGCTATGGTATCTGGAGAAGTCACTGGAGGACATGGAACAAGCAGTGAGGCTGTCAGGTCTAGCTCCATCCAAAAGATACTAAGCAGAATATTTCCACCTTAGATACAAGCTTTTGTGACCACCATTTGAAGAACAGTGCCAGACACAAGAGAAAAGTGTCCCAAGGGCATGGGACCATAGCTGGATCTTGTGAAATTAATAAGGGGTAGTCCTATAGGGGGATTCATGTTAAATGTCTTTTACAGAAATTGCTTACACGAATCTATCTCCTAGGAAACAGTATTTATCTACATTAACAATCATTATCTAGTACTAGATATATAGAATATGCCTAGGTTCGGTGCAGTTTAGATTTCCCTTCTGTAGCGTTCCTACAGCTTGCCAGGATGTCTGTTTCTGCTGAAACAAAGGTTAATTAAACACATCCGCCCATTAGATCAAGGAGTGAACATTATTACAATCTAGCCCCAAGCTACCTTCTTCAGCTGTCAGCACTGAAAGACACTTGGAACTACAAATTAGTCCTCAAGCAAAACTAGTTTCAGCAGAAGCCGCTTGTTTTATTGAACAGAGGTCTTCCCGATATTTACAGTTTGGGCTTGTACTTGTCTCACTGTACCTGGTTCCAGCAAGAAACATTCTAGGGGTATTTTGCAAGTTGTGTGATCCAAGGTTCTTGGATCTTTATAGTGCCATGTTAACACATAATAAGGAATGTTTAGAAAAAAATCTACCTTGTCTGCATTGCTAACACCATATTTTATAATTAATAGAGTTTAAGGTAACTCATATTGGATTTTTCTTTTTTTACTTGTATTGCTTAGCTTTGCCCCTTTCACTGTGCTTGGGCCAGTGAAAGGGCTTGGGAAATAAAGTGGCTGACTGCCTCATTATGCATTTCTTTTCACTTTCTTATGTATAAGCACCATATTATCACAAATATGTTCTCAATTCTGTGAATCAAACCTAAAGAATTACACATTAACTATATGAACTCTTCAGAGAAGGACTATGGCTGTACCTCAGTTTCCCTCTTACTGTCACGGAGAATGAAGTCAGGCAGCATATACCTTTCACAAACATGTACTGTTACCACGCCTATAATCCCCACTACTTGAAGAACTGACATTCCTAAAGTGTTTTCTTTCTGTGCTGAATCAACAGAACAAGGCTGCAATAGACCTGCCAGAGAGCAGTGACCAATAATCCAATTACTTCAGATAAGCGGGACACATTGAGGTCTTCTCTGAAAGTAGGATCTTAATAATGTTAATTATGTGAAAAAGCACAATATCTACTTAATCATAGAAGCTGGTTTCTATCTATTTTCTTCAATAAGAGATGAAGCAAGTACAACTCTCTCTGCATCTGAAATTCAAGGCCCCTATTTTGTCAGAACTGTTCTCAAATGAGATACTGTATTATGCATCCCCCATTCTCATTCAGATTACCCACAAGTAATTTCTGCTTTTCTCAAGCTGACTCATTCTTCATACCTATTAGCTGAATTGTTAATGAAAAGGAATCTCTACCCATGAATTGAATGCTCATGTATTTAATTTCTACTGGTTTGGCTACTTTTGATGAGACACACAGACCATAAATTCTTCTTCCTATTCCCAATCTGGAAGAGAACACCAGGGCACCTTATTTCAAACCCTGTTTTTCACAAATATTGTCTAACATTTGATTAAAATTTTCAGCTTCTCAAACACTATTACCATTACACTTAACGGGTTAATAATAAGAACTACAGATAAGAGGAGACATAAATTAAGAGCTACCAAAAAAAAAAATCAATTATTTGCATTGCTTTCTTGGGTTTGATTTCAAAGTCTATAAAAGTCACAGAATTGTCTTCTTTGTCCTATTTGTACTGGTCAACTCCTGCCTGCTTTTCAAAAACCCTTTGAAAAGCAGCATCTCTGTCCCTGATAGTGGTCCACAGACACAGCGCTGTCTTGCAACTGCTCATCACCTGGCATCAGGACATTTTCTGAAGTCTCTGAGGAAAACCTCTTGCTCTCTAGCAGAAACTGAAAGCAAAGTTGGAGTGGTACTCTGATCGGTCTTGGACAGTTGATCGCTGATGACATAGCCCTAGTGGCAAAGTGCAAAATATGCTCATAATTAACATCTTAAGAATATAAAACCCAAAGGAAAACAACATGGTAAACTAGAAGTATTGACCCCAAAGAGGAAACAGAATGGCCTTCTTGGAACATCTCTCCTTGGCATCTTACCTGAAACATTCTGTCTAGCCTGTAATTCAGTAGGCAAGATGTGACAATCTTCTTTACAAGTACAACATGTTCAATTACTTTAAAGTTGTTTCTATAAATATAGCATGCCAATGCTTACTGGGCGATTCTGCCACCTAGGAGCTTTATTTGCATTCAGCAATGAAGCAGTTGGATTTTTAAGGTATTTTGTTGTTAAATTTCATTACATTGTAAATTGTACAATTAAGTTGTTAGGCTGCCTGCACCACAACGTCCTATTCATTACATGTGGCAAAAGTCTTTATAAAAATCTTGGAGCTGACCACAGTCTTTTGCTGCTTGTCTCACCCACACTAAAAATATTGTATGATACAAAGTATTGTATAAGGCTGTGTAACAGACAGCTGTGTCAGTACTCAGGTTTAATAGGGAGCAAGCCATGGTAATATTATTTCCTTATTCCCCTTTCCTGAGCCTCTTTAAGTCTTATGCTTGTGTACATATTTTCTGGGCCATTTATTTTATCCTATGCTGAAGAACACTATCAAACAGGTAAGATGGCAAGGATTGGAAAAATTTATATATGTCCTATCAGCGTAAAAAAATCTGTGGGCTGTGCTCAGAAAAGCTCTAAAGCTGCTGGAGCATTTCATTAGCCTGAACAGGGGTACTGTTCATTTAAACAGGTCTGCAAGGATTGCATCTCTTTCTCCAGCAGTTTATTCAGAGATGACCCAGCACGTAGCTCAGAACAGCATTTCTAAGCACGTATTTGTAAAGATGCTGTTGCTCTTTTGTGCTTCAGGATACATTTTCATTTACTCATGACAGCATAACCAGCAGTCTGTCTTTTGCTTTCTGTGGGCCAAAAACTTTAGTGTGTTCCATTAATTAAAGCCATGGGTATTATTAAGTGGAATGGCCCTAACCTCATGAGAGTATGAAAAAAGTTACATTTACATTGACAGAAGGAGTGAGTTTTAAGTGCATTTTTAAAGTGCGTTCCTTATTTTTTTTTCTTTTGTGGAGATCGGATAGATTATATTTTTGAAGTTCAGAATCACTGTAAACAAAACATCTTCAGCTGATAACCTGAAGCAATATCTGAACAAGAAAGACAAAACAGGTCCTAAGCAAGGAAAACTTTTGTAAATATTTCAGTATTGCTTAGGTGATTAAAACATAATACTCCAACGGGAAATTGAGAACAATTATTTTAATAGATTAAGGAGTTCATTCAACTTTAGAGTTAAGTCTAGTTTGATGATTAAAATACAAGGAAAAGAATGAGAAGACATAAGGTCTATTTTCAGCATTAGCACTGACTCACTGTGTGATATTAAGCAAGTCACTTAATTTACTGCCTCACTCTCTGTCTCACCTGTAAAATGAGGGAGCGTGCCTCACAAGTTCTGCGTGGGATTACTTAATTAAACATTTGCTATGCACCTAACGTTTCTTGAACGCAAGGTGCTGGAAAATTTATTTTTGAAGACGTATATAAACAGGATACAGGAGCAGAATTAGGTAGTTTCTATAAAGGAAACTCACATCTCTTTCATCTTTGGATTTCTTAAGGATGACAACAAAATAATTAACTACAGAACCTGCTGGTTACCAACACAAGTGAGCTAATTGGTGACATCACTATTGGCAGCAGCCTGGGCTGCCATGATCATGAACTGGTGGAGTTTGCAGTCCCCAGGGATATGGGTTAGGTGAAGAGTAAAGTCAAGCCCCTGAATTTTAGGAAAGCAAAATTCCAGCTCTTCAAGGAGTTAGCCATAGGAGCCCCTGATAAACTGCCCTCAGAGAAAAGGGAGCAGAACAGAGCTGGCAGATCTGGACATTTTCCATAGAGTGCAAGAGCTCTCAATACCCAGGTATAAGAAATCAGGAAAGGACATGTGGGACAGAGAGGTGATTTGAGATATTTAGCGTGCTTCATCTAGCGCAAGTGGCCAACCTAGTGGCCTGACTACATCACATATCCTAGAATTCTAAAACTGTGAGTGAAGACCTTGAAATAAGTTTATGAACTGAAAAAAAACAACATAGCCACATACTAGACAGACCAAACTATAAGTAAGAATAAAAATATATCATTATTCTTCTGTAGATCACACAATTGAAAGACTAACGTGAGTTTTTTCCGTGACGTACAAGCAAATTTACATCCAATGGACGTGAATGGCAGCGATTTAAATCCAGAGAAAGGAAATAATGTTTTTCTAAACCCCCAGGGTTTTTACTGAACTCATGGCCACACAATTTTTTTGGAACCAAGATCTCAGTGAATTCAAGAAGCAAACATTTCTATTTCTATGGAAATGTGAACATCCGCTGTGATATTCTACTAAATGAAAGAGTTACAAATCCCTCATGCTGCACAGCACAAGCCAACTCCTAACTGGTAGGCACGTAAAAAACATCTCCTGTGAAGCCTATTTGACAGCTGATCTCTCTGGACTTAGCTGCAGCTGGATCAGAAGCACCTGGTACAGGTCACTGCTGGAGGCAGAACCCTGGAGGAGGTGTTCCAATGGTCACCTCAGGTACAGCACTCTCGATGCTACTGAGGCTGAGCAGCACACAGAACATCTTAAGCATCCTGCTACTCTTACCATAACTGTGTTTAGAAAATGTCAGGTTTGTTCCGTCATAAAATTAACTAAATCAGCAACTTGTAACCAAAGAGAAGTTTTTACCTCACAGTGCAGTTTAGCAGACAAAAAAGGCAACGGCTTTTACTAACACTGTGCTGTGACCCCATGAAGGAGCTGATCAAATCCACAGTGAGCAAATTAAAAACACAAAGTATTGTGATCAATGACATATGCAAAGGTTATGTGTTTCCTGTATAGTTGCTCACGTCACCAAGGACTTTTTTGAAGACAGTTATTGTTATCTTAAGTATTCACAAAAACATCACTGCTGCTTTCTGTTGGTTCCACATAATCCTAAATTGGGGCCTTTATGTAAAGCATGGTCATAAATTCTTTACAACCTTGGAATGAAGTTAGTGTTTGGTATTCTACAAGGACAACAGACATGGGAAAATTCAGATGCTCTATCCTTTTAAAAGCTACTTTCTAGGTTAATAATAAGTTCTAGAATATCATTTGGTAGATATAAATGTATGTCATTTATTTACTTTCATTGTAACATTTTTTACTCTGTGAAACATGGATCATACTACCTTACTCACACATATATTAAATATAATCAATAATCATAATCATAACTATATTATTGATATATTTACCTAGTTTCTACTAAATTAGCATTGCAGAGACATCTAGACAAAACCTTAGGCCCTCCACCAAGAGTAACAGAGCCTTTAGCTACATTTCAGAGCTACAGACCAAGATGGAAAAATGCAGCAGTAACACCACCACAGGTTATAGTTATACTAAAAAGAGTCAATGACTCACTGTGAATGTTTACTTGGCCTGCATGCTTTAGGGATGAGTGAAGATTACTGAAGACAACTATTTCTTTTTCAGTCCTTTTATTTTGCTTATTACTAGCTAGAACAACTACATTCCTTATATGAAACCAGAATAAGAATAAACAAGAGGTGCTTGTCATCCAGCATTAATACAATACCACGTGCTTGGGCACAGCTGCTTGTATACACATTTTAGCAGCTGATTTTTCCTGTCTGTCTGTCCATCCACAGCAAATAGGTATGTTGCCTGGCACAGTACACGTACCTCGGCCCTTTTCTACACCTAGCCCACACCTTTAATCCAATCTCTCCACCTCTCGAGCCTCCCATGTTCCTGGTGTTGCTTTTCTCACCCCAGCTGGGCCAGGGAACTCCCTTCTCTTCTTCACTTCAGTGTCAAATACTGACAGCGAGTTGTCCTTTTATTTGTGCCCCAAGCTGCATATAAATGTAAATGCACAGAGCAGTGACCATTCTCTGATGCAGCTGTACAGGCTGGATGAATTGGTTGCTCTCTCAGCTGATACTCACTGTGTTTAAGGGGTCGTTCCGTTCTTCCTAGAGCAGCAGTTTCATAAGGAGTATGAATTAGGCAGGCAGGAGGTGGCAGAAGGAGCTCCACTACAGTCTTGCAGACCAATTCACATGATGACTGTAGCTGGACTCCTCCTAGTGCCTCAGAAAGTTACAAGAAAAGGGAAGGGCTCAGGATATGATATCATGCACTCATTCTAAAAACAAGGAAACTGTTGTAGATAATTAAAAAAGTAACAGCTTAAAAATCCTGAATGGCCAATAACAGAAAATTACTTTTCTAATTCATCTTCCCTACCCTTTCCAGTGAAAGGTTTCAAGAAATAAAAATTACAAACTGAGAAAACTATGTTTGTATCATTAGTAGGACTAGCCTAAGAAACCCATCCCAGCTGAGCCAGTGCAGAGCAATGCTTACTACAGCCTGTGTCAGACCTCAAGCTTCGAGCTTGTTACCAGCTCTGCTGAGGCGAATGTACCCAGCCCCAACACAGCTGGGTCTGCAGCCACAGCTGGGTCTGTGTAACCAACAGGGACCCACGTGTATCCACTCCTCGGCAGTATCCTGACTTGTTTATTGCCTTTCTCAGCAAAAGTAAAATCTTCTAAAGCATCTAAGTGATTCAGAAATCCAGTTAATATTTTCTAAAGCAATGTAAGCAAACAGGTTTACGTTAAATCTCATGGAAAGTAAATGCGATTTCGTGCAGATTTGCAGGGTTAAGTTTTACTCCTTAGATCCTTTTCTAATTGCAAGTCTGCTTCAGAAATAATAATCTACTTGCAGGGATATATTACTATAAATTTATTTACCAGGCCATTGTCTACAGCCTTTAAAAAAGAAAATAATAAACATTTGAAGCAAAGCAGATGTCCTAACTTAGCACAATTGTTCTTTACCTGGATTTAGCTTTGAAGTTTTCTGTTTTTATTTCAGATCCAAAGAAGCATTTGTGTGCCTGGAAGCTTTTCTGTCCTTTCCAGGCTTATCAATTGGTCTAATAAGCCACTCATTTTTCTTTCAAGATGTCAGGATAACTTTGTTTCTGTTATAATCCCATAAAACACACTCAGAGGAAAATTAGCCCAGATTTCAAGCAAGCAACATTTTTATGTCATGTTAGGAATTGCTACATTCTCTGTTATGGCAGTCATTGTGCTTACCTTTCAAATGTCCTTTTTTTGTGTTAAAAATTTCCAGTGATTTTGTCCATGCAGTTCATCCCAGACTCAGCATTAAGGCAGCCCATGAGTGCTATGTTATTGTTTATCATCATTTTCATGCTCCTGTATTGGCTTTTAGTTTAATGGCTTGGATTTGGAGGAACCTTATCATATTAAATCAGTTTAGGGATCAGGCATTTTATGTTTCAGTATTTGTCAGTACCCTTCCACTGGGCTGCACAACAGGGTGTTGCTCTTGCAGCTCTATTGTTAAAGAAGAAATATTTTGCTGCCAGATTTCTTGTTCTGTTTGTGCCTTTTGTTGCTGGACTTTCAATTTCAGGAACTTGTTCTATTTAAGAGGATGGGGGAAGAACAATACTTTATAATATAATATTTATTAAACAGACAGTGGCATTATCAATGCTCAGTTATCCGGCGCTTATGCATCTCCCAAATAAACCAGTAGTAGTAGTAGCAGTAGTAAAATAAACCAGAGAACAGAACCATTTTCTTCATAAGGATTCTGGGGATTTTTTAGCTACTTGTACTCTGGAATGAAAGATCTGGAGTTGTTCTGCTTAGTAAGGGTCAGCTACTTCTCAAATTGCTTATGAGTTTGAGGAGTGTGATTTAAGATCACTAATACACTAATTTTTGTAGAATTTGGGAAGTCCTACTAAAAAAACTGTGATACAGTTTACATGTATATTTCTGTTTCTCTGCTCTCACCTTGATTTTTAGTAGTACTATAAAACCTGCATAGGTGATCACCTGCATTTGAGAAGATTTCCTATAACAGAAAAGGCTTGTCACAGCTCTGGATTTGATTTGGACATTTCCTGTATTCACACACTGGATTGCAAACCATACTTTTAAGTGTTCATAACACGAGGGAGCTGGAACTGCTCCTTGCCATGAAGGGGGCAGGGGCACCTCTGGTGTGCTCCTACTCCTCTGTGGCCCCAGGAGGGTTACTCTCCAGTGAACATCTGGCTGCAGCACCTGGGTCATTGCTCACCCCAAGCTCTGAGGAGGTGGGTACTGCCTGCATCATGCTCCTACTCTGAATCTGCAGGAAATAAAACAGATGGTGCCTTGGAATATTCCAGAGGAGGATATTCTGAAGACAACACACACATTTCTAACCAGGCTTTGAGGTCAAACAGGTGAGGTAAGCCTTGGCTTACCACATTTGTGTTCATTCTCTTCTTGATTCTCTGCAGATTTTAACATCTCTCTGATTGCATCCCAAGTTGCTTCAGTGTGAGCATGAAAAGCAGGATAACTGTGCACAGCTCTGTTTTGTTTTGTTGTATTCCTTTTGCTTCTTGCCAGAAAACCATACTTTCCTTAGATTCTTGTGTGTTCTCCCTCTTCCTCTTATTCTTCAAGATTTAATTAGAATTACGAAACAATTTTGATTAAAAGGAATCACTGGACATTTCCTCATCCTTTACCCACTCAAAACAGAGCTTCAAAGTTAGGTCAGGTTGCTTAACACTTTGCCTGGTCCAGGTGTGAATATCTCCAAGGGTGGACATTCCAGTCTCCCTGGGCATCCTGTTTAAGGGTTTGACCACCCCTACTGTGAAGTCCATATGAAGTGTAACTCATGTTCCTTTGTACATATATAAGGCTGGGAGGTTTCCTTACACTAACATCCAGCATCTGGTAGAAAACCTGGATAGGGAAGTAGTTTTGAGCTTGGAAAAGAGGTGGAAGGGATTTATAGCATGGGGGAATGAGGAAAAGCCAAGATTTTACATTTATAGCAGGAGAGACAGTGATACGCAGGAGTAAAAGGAATCATGGCAGGGAGGGAGAAAAGAAAGGACTGTTTCACAGGTCAGGCAAGGTTGTGTGTGGGAGGAGAACTTGGATGATGACAAGGTAGGACCATAACTGAAGTGGTCACCACCCCCAGATTTGGGGTACCTCTTGCAATCCTAAATAAATCTTCAGGAGTGTGTCATAGCTAAAAATATCTTGCCAGTTCTGGCATGAAGTTGGTTGCAGGAGCTTCCAGAGCATTTTGCTCTCTTGGCTCCCGGTGCAATTTCAGTTGGATAGTACACTTCACGTTTAAAACAGTGCTGATCTTTTGGTCTGCTGCTCTTTGTTCCAGAGAAAGTTGCCTCTTTGAAGAAAGAGCTACAGGTCCTGCAGCATGCAAACACAGGCAACACATAATATTTTTACAGGGGATTGTTTATAGATAACTCCAGTTTCAATCACAGTTTATTTTCTTAAAGACTGCTGGACTAAAACATGATTTATAAATATATGCAGATATTCTTCTTCATAACAATACCAAGGAGTTGAAGCAGTGATGAGAAATTTTAGTAGTGAGCAATATGAGGCAGAAAACATTTTCCAACACTGATAAAAAGGAGAACAGAATATGAAGAAGAATTATTTTCTTTTGCTGATTATTTAATTGTTCAGGAAAATACAGTGTGATTGTTGAAATTGCTCTCAGGTGTACAAAAGCAATGCTGGCAGCAATTGCACTTTGCAATAGCAGAATGCAAAGAAGAATATAGATGTGTGAAGAGAGGGAGAAGATTTTTAAGAAGGGTGAGATCAGTTTGTGTTCGTAAGAACCGAAGCCTAGGTGATTTATAATAGGAAATCACTTTTAGTGATGTAAACATGTTAACTGATGATTCCTCCCAAGACTGTTATGAAGCAGGGAAGGATTATGCCTTGTTTTGACAGATGGAGAAAAGGCTAAGTTCTTACCAGGAACTCTGCCAGCTCCTTTCAAAGTAGTTTCCAAGGAAGATCTTTCACTTCACAAAGCTTGGAGCTACAGACATCTCTCAAAGCTTCCCTCCGTTACTGTGGGAGAGCAGAGATGGTCACAGGTGTTGCCGCTACTGGCCTGGCCTTTTTGGAGCTCTGACTGGATTCAATCTGAACAAAGAACAAGCAGAAACAACCTTTCCTATATGATGACTCACCCTGCCAGAGGAAGATTAGTCAATGGAAATTTGTGTGTGCTTGTACTAGTCAGTAAATATGTACCCATCCCTGCACAGGGCCAGGGGCAAAGCACCAGGGCAGTGGGAGTGCAAGCCTGAGTGGAGGAGTCACAGCTTTTTTGCTGTTGGCACTCCAGCATCAACAGAAGTAAGAGCAGAGGAGTCCTAGGCTGATTTCCAGCATTGTAACAGACCTTACGCATGAAGGACGTCAGGTGCTGAGCCTCAGCTCTCCCATTTACCCTTTCTGCTCACAATCTGTCCAAGGCATACTCCAACCTTTCCCCAAAACATGCTCTTTTCACCTAATCTGGGGTCAGTACAGGACTGTTCATTTTTCCTAGATCTTTCTACAAGGAAAATTATTCACTCTAAAACTCATGTGACTAGGTTCATTTTGTACTGCCCTATTAATCAGTAAAGTGGTAATATGATAACCAGAATCTCACAGTGGTAATGGTAAGTAGAGATTTAAGAAGTTCTCATTTAATAAATATTCATTAAAAAGCAAGTCTGCTTCTTTTTCTTCATTCTGGTCATTGACCACACTTGCATCAGGATAGTTCATATGGTCAGGTGTACTTTGGCTTTGCCATTCTTTCCCAGAAGTTTCTGAAATAGAAAGAATTATTTGCCAGCTAAACCAACTTCAGCTCGCATTTTCCTAATACAAGTTTGAATGTTGCCAGCAACATGGTATATCCATGTTCACATCCTAAATGTAGCCTTCACTAGAGATCCAAACAGAACTATCCTTTCAGAGGTCTCTTCATGGCAACTTCTCTCTACAATGAACTGTTGTTGAAATGAATCTGGAGATAAATGGGGCCTCAACAACATAACTGTGTGCCTCCTAGTTCACCGAGAACCTCAGGAGTTTAAAACCTGCAAATTCGATCACATAAATAACGGCTGCTAATACCTTTCTAAAAAGAAATATTTTCATTAATGATCCAGGGACTGTCATATTCTCTCCACTACTCATTAAGCGTAGGACAATAATAAAGTTCCTGCTTCCAGTGTACCTTGATGAAACAATAACCAGTAACAACTCCCACCAACACCAGTCCGAACCACTGGACCCAGTCTCTGCGTTCCAAGCTCCTAATGCAATCTGAACAGTTTTAGATAACTCTTCCTATATCATTTTAATGGCACACATGTAGGCTGAGAATCCTGCCCTGAACCCTAGCACAGGGTCTTCAGAAGGGCTCCACATGGAGCTGGGCTGGGAGATCCCTTCGCTCACTTACTCACCATTTCCTTAGCTTAACTACCAAGGCCCACAAGCTTCTAGTTTAGCCTGTTCAGAGGAGAAAAGGAAGACAAGATCCACTTGGTTAGCAAAGGATTTTCTTTATCATCACTCCTTACTCTTAAAAAAAAATTCCCAAGTTACACATCTTTGCAAAATAACAAGTGATACGTCTTTTCTCAGTCTACTCTCACTCCCGTGGCTTCCAGGTTTTATCAGCATTTCAGGTGAAACAGAATGCCTCCTGTTGCTCTCCCCAGATTATCTGTCTTAATATTTGGCAATGATTCGCTCTCATTTGCAGCCTCCCTCTTTATATGTAGGCTGCCTTCTTTAGTCATATGCCCTAGCCAAAATACTCCAGCTCTGCCTGCATCAATGGGATTTGTTGTTTCGTGAGGTTAGGATGGGAACGAGACACATTCAGAGATGACAGCCCTTGACTGCCTGACATTGGTCTTTCAGTTTTAGTTACTGCAGGTTGAGGGGTCAAGCACTATCCTGGTCTGAGCATCATAATAAACTTCATCCATCCAGATTTTTAGTACAGACTAGAAAAAGACAGAATGGCAAACGTAACACAAATGGGCTCACAATACAAAACCAGGGTATAATTCAATGCAGATATTTTTGCTTCTCTTAAGTGCACCTCATCTCTTGTAATAAAAGCTATTGGGATGACAAGCAGTTACTGGTTAGGATAAGAACAAAAGAGAGAGAGGAAAACATGAGTCAGAGTGGGTTACTTGTTAAAGAAACTCATTATTTAAGTATTAAAATAGGAAACACATTGCAGAGAAAGAAAAGGTTCCATTTAACTGCTCTTCACAGTTATTCCTTATCATTGAAAGCTATCAGGTATCATCTAGTCTAATTAATCACATCCTGAATTGCCATGCATAAAATAAATTTGTTCGTTTGGGAGATCAAAAAAATGTATAAGGCTGTGTTGTGTGATTTGCTTCTGTTTCTTATCCACATATCCTGTACCCCAGCTTCTCCGAATGCAAGAGGATGTTCTGTCCTCCTGAATTTAGGTACCGAGTACATTCAACCTGTGTAAATTTCAAAGTCAGCTCACCTTTTCAAAGAAGACAGAAACACAAAAATAAAATTCATCACAGATTATTTGACTCTTAGCTAAAGCAATTACATATATTCAAATTACATTTCAACCACTGAGACAGTCTTTAGTTTAATTTTCACTGAACTGTCTACTTTGCACAACAATGTCCCTTTTGGGGCAGAACATCTTCCTTTGCTATGTTCTATTGAGCCACTAGATGTCCCTCGTTCCTACGTAAAGCTCCAGGTAGGAGACATTCTATGAGGAAAAGCGGGACTAAGGTGGAACTCAAGCAGTGCAGAAGCACGTTTGTGTTCACAGCATGCAAGAGTTTTCTATAATAGGTGCTGGTCCTTTGAATCACACCACTGAGTGTGATTCTGTAAATCACAGCAGTTCTAGGTACTGGTGTTCCAAACAGACAAATGCAACTGTGTTTAGACCAATCACAAAATCAAGAGTCATCAAGATTGGAAAAGGCCTTCAGGATCATCAAGTCCAACCTTTGAACGAGTATGACCATGCCCACTAAACCACATCAAAAAAGTGCCACGTCCACTCGTTTTTTGAACACTTCCAGGGATGGTGACTCCACCATTTCCTGGGCAGACTGCTCCAACTTAACAACTCACTCAGTGAAGAAATTCCTCATGTTCAATCTGAGCCTCCCCTTGCACAATGAAGAGCATGTATGGCAAATATGAAAATCAGATGAGACTGAAGAAAGCAGATGAAGATGGCATTGAGGAAAATAGACTAGAAACCCAGGGATCACAGAGTAAACGGCATCATTCCATTCCAAACTATACATTGACAACAGCATTTTCCATATACATGTCATTATTGACTTTTTTTGCCACTCATGAAGTAAAATGGCACAATCTCTCTTGGCAGTCAGACTAGATCTCATTTAATGAAAGCACACATTTGGCTGTAGTCTACTTGGCGTTTGGAAGGACCATATCACCATGCAGATAACTCCAGTCTAGCCAGGGAATGGTCACGTCAGTATCGGACTGTGAATGCTGGGCAATGTAAGCCAGAAGTGACACAAATAACAGCATTTGTCTTACACTGGCAATGATGAAAGCAAAGTCAAACATTGCTCTGGAGGAAAAAAAATGTTTCACCAAGTAAATAGTGTCAGGAAGCTGCTTGCAACTGCCCATGAGCTGTACAACTCCCTTTTCCCTTCCTGCACCCTATCTGCCTTTCGCAAGTTTCCTGACCCCCATCAGTTAATTTATACCATCAGCACTTTGCAAGACCCTGCCACAGAAAGTGCTGCATCTCCAATTCTGTTTTGGAAACTCTTCCTCAGATTAGGACTCACTTCCCCGGTATTTTAAATTCGTGAAGTGGAAGGAAGAGGTCACACCTAAGGAAAAAAATGAAGAAACCCTTCCTCTGGATTAGTTTTGCTTTTTAAGTCATGTGAGTGATGGCAAATTAAATCCATATAAGAAACAGGACTCAAATGGCCCATTGGCTTTTTTATGTCACCAAAATGTTCATGACAGAAGGTCACAACATGTCCTTTTCCAGTTGTTTTCAAAACAGGGGTGCTGTCATTTTTCAGTAAGGATACACATAGAGGGTTCTGCCAACTATGTGTAATTGTTACTTAATTTTAATGCCACTGACTGAATGATACAGATCTTCATTTCTAATTAAATATCAGATCATGGTGTATAATCTCAATGTTATTCATGCTTTTAACACCTGATGATTTCAGGAGGAGCATAACCAGCTAAATGCCTTTATGAGTCTTGTTCCTGTTCTTAAAAGATGCATGAAAAAAAAAATATGCAGTTCTCAAAAATGTATTTGTTTGTCCAAGGCATTGTCAAAGCACAGAGAGCTGGGAATGTAAGAACTAAAACCTACACAATATGCTTTTAGTCTTCTCCACAGGAGGCCTTTGAACTCTTCTTCTGATTCTCCCTCCCAGCTGCTCTCAGACTGACTCCACTGGAGCGAGTGATGGTTGAAAAGGTGGTTATACACAACCATTGCTGGTCCTTCGATTGCTGGATTCAGTCTGGAGCTGTTCAGACCAGAGTCAACAAGAGCCTTGCAACCAATATATTGTGTACTGGTGACCAGTTTCCACCAGGCCATCTATCAGCAATACCAGAGAGGGTCAAATCCAGAGCCCAGTGGCCATCAATGTGAAATGTTGTTTTGTTTTCAGTGGGATTTTTATCAGATTGTAATTTCCACTGATGAAAGATAAACTATTTGGGGGCAAATAAATCTTACATTTCCACATAATCCCTGGTGTTCTTTTCGGTGCTTAATAGCTCTGCTCTCACCAGTTATCTAACTCAGTCTGAAGCTAAATGGATTTTTTTCACAGGCCAATACACACATTACACAGAATCTCCTTTCCCCTCCTGCTTACTCATGTTGTTGGCCATCTTTTTAATAGGAAACTGAGAACTAAGAAATGGAGAGAGCAGAATGACCTATTGAACCAATTTTGCTCCACAGCAGAGCTGACAGGAAAACGGCTGCCTCAACTCAGGGTTCCAGGAATGGAAAAACAGATGTTTCTGAACTACATTTAACAGATGCTATTCCAGCTTGAAACAACATTTTAAAATGCAGATCTCAAGAATTTATGTATTTCCAAAGTATTCAAAGAATGGGAAAGTAGAAATTTCTTGCAAGTCTTCAAGTAGTGCCAAGCATGTCTTCTTTTCTTTTTTCCCCCTTTATTTTCCCAGATTAACTTCTCCAGTTTAGCATTCCTGTGGCTGATACATGCACCAGAACATGCATTGGTGCCTACATGCCTTAGGTAATCAGATCAGGTAGATTAACACTGTCACAAAACCTGCATGTGACCTTGGGCAAATCACTTGATTTCCCTGGATCTCAGTTCCCTACTTGTGCTACCTAGAGCTTGTAACCTTTCCTTGAGAGCATCTCTCTCAGCTACCAATATCTACAATAGCCAGTACATAGCAACCACAAACAAGAACAAAGCCTTGGGAAATTGCCATAAAACAGATTTTAAAAATTAAGTTAACTTCCAGCTATTCAGTAAATAGCAAGAGTACATAAACCAAAGTGTGTGAGACACAGGTTCTTTATAGCAGAATTGCAGACTATGCTGTCAACTGTGAATGCTCTAAGTCCCAGCATCAAGCGTAAAAATGGAAGAGCAGAAATGTGAGAAGACAATAGTTTCCATCCTATTCTCTGAATAGATTCAGCTTGCTGTGTTATTCAGCCACTACAGTCAATTTTTAATTTAGAATTAAAAACCAGGGAGGGAAGGAAAGGTGTGCTGAAACATTTTTACCCTGAGACTGTCGGGTTTGCCTCTGAGTATGTTTAGCACATGTAAGGAACTCTTCTGTCAAGCATCACAGAATTTGTGGGTTATTATTCTCATACTACAAATAGAGAACTGAAGTGACAGCAAGTGATAACCAAAAATATGTATTAAAGATCCCAAGTCCATGGAACTGTGCATTTCCCAAGAATAAGCTTTAGTCCATATTTACACAGTTTCCTTCTTCCAGTTATGCCAAGTAAATCACAAGAGCTGGCTGTGATAAAACACTTGGAGCACTTCTTTCCCTGGCTGAAACCAGAGATATGCTACCAGCCCCGAAATAGAAAACACCTCAGCTTAAATTGGTTACCAGCTCTCTTGATAGTTTTGGTGGAAGTGAAGGTAGAGATGATGACTTTACTGAAGGAGTTCTTGAACTTGTCAGATATTCTTAATGTTTAGAATACTGTGCAGTTTGGGGTTGGGGAACTGAAGCTCTTAAGGGGAGAGAGGGGTCACCATCTGTACCAACTGAAAAGGAGCAGAAGCACAAATTTAAGGAAGATATTTCCCTGATGTTCAAATGTACTTGCAGAAATTTTCTGGTGTTCTCCCATACATCCCACTGATACACAACAAGTAGAGAGAACATTAAACCAAATGGGTTATCTTCACTAAAGAGTTATTGTGAATAGGATTCTATTCCACTAGAGAGCTGAAAAAATCACCAGTTTTTAACAATTTAGATTTAGTCCAAAATTGATTCCTTTTCAAAAAACCTAAATACTTTCTGATAAAATGTTGACTTTCACAGAATTATTATTCTATGTGAAAAAAAATGAGCTGTTTTTTAAATATTTCAAAATAAAAGCATAATATTTGGGATTAGAAATGATTGAAACACTCTCCAACCATTTTAAATATATATACTGGAAACCTTAAAACAAAGACTTCAAATGTTGACCTTCAGAACTAAGGTAACTTCTTGTTTTAAGCCAGCCATAGTAGAACTTTCTTGTACCTTTAAAGAAAATACTGTGTATAATATAGTAGTTTTAAGGGTAAAACCACTTGTAACAAGGCATCAAAGGTCAGTGATTAGAATTTAGTGTAGATCGTAACAACACAGAAGAACTGAAGCTGGGTGCTCTTGGTCTTTCATAGGGGCCAGAGCTCCTATTCTTGCTCCTTGTATTTAAGTCTCATAAATTGTTCAAAACTTTATCGATTGAATTAACAGTCAAAATATCACTTCTCAACATCTGGTTCATATTCTTGTCCCAGCTATGCTGGTGCAACTCTAAATTAAACTAAATGCCTTACATGAAGTCACTCTAAATTTATGATGGTATTCGGAAGAAGTGGACTTGGTTCTCAGTCTTTAAAAAAGGTCTATGTTTGGTATCCTCAGACATCACATGTGGTTACAGCCTCTGTGGCACAAGATTGCCATCCAGTGGTAATTCCCAAACCTGTATTCACTGAAGGCATTCCCAGAGAGTTGACCAGCAACTGGTGCTGCTTATACCTACCAACCTGTTAGCTGCAAATTCCAACTCCTGAGTAGCTATTGCTAGGCTGAGAGGAACATTTCTGTTAAAAATTGATAACTCTTTTTTTAAAAAAATCAGCTTTCCATATTGAAATAGTTTAGACAATGAAAGTAGATTTTTGCTTCCTTAAGAGCAGGAACATGCTGAAGGGGAAGGCCCCTGGCATAGCTATACTCACAGGCACGACCACCATCCTAACACTGCATCTCAGCTACGTTTCAGCCCCCTCTGCTGGCACGGCATTAGACAGATCTGAGAGGAACACATCAATGCTCATTTAAGCATCCTTGTACAGAGCTTCACCACCTGCTCTGGAGTGCCCTGTGCAGGCAACGGAGTTGAGACTGTGAGTGATCAAGCTTTGAGGCTGGTTTCATGTGAATACTTATGCACCCAGACATCAGTATGACTACTGGTATCTCTGATCTGCAAAGAACAGGCCCTGAACTCAGACCTTCCACTTCCTGGATAAATGCATTACCTGCTCTAGTAGATCACAGAAATGTCTTTTAGAGGGAACAGGTACAACTGCAGTTGTTAAGACTTGGCCTGACTGGCATCCGTTAGAGAGGTTTGAGAATTACCTCTTGAACTGAGCCTCTCCGGGGAATTGAATGAAGCAACTCAAATTTTGTAGTTCCTGATTGAGTTGAGATATGAAAGAGTGCCAAGCTGCTGAGCCCTGTTGAACTGGTGCAGATCTAGGCACACAGAGAGGCTCTATACAGCAGAATATAGCTTATATATAAACAGGAAATGTGGTTTGGGAATCCAGGCATGATGCAAGGTCAGACACAGCTCACTGGGGTTTTTCCACCATCTCTTTTTTAGATTTAGGAGCTCAAATTCTGCCCTGAATACTTACTTTTTGGACTTGGCCTGTAGCCAATAAAATAAATTCTGGTTAAAACCCCATGTATTTCATGCAAATGGTACTGATCTACCTTATTCTCTGTTTCACCCTCCCCGCATCTGTAATGTTTTCCTCTGTAGTTAACTGTATCTCTTGCAATGTGGATGTTTATGAATGATTCATGGATTTGTTTGGCCTGATTGCCCACAGATTAAATAATTTCATACAATGTTCCCATTAGCATTCCAGGCATCTTACTTCTAAACAGGAATTAAGTTATCTGGGGTTGTGGAGGCACCATTGCCATTAATACTTGCAAGGTAGAGCTCATCCCAATGAGCAGCTGTTTCTGCCAGGTCTCTTTAGGAGATGCAGAAACAGGAAAAACAATACTTTTCCTTCTAGGTAAAATTCCATTTTGATATATCTCTTGCAGTAACATGTGAAATGTGATGCTGAAGGTTCAGGTTGCTCCTAAGAGCAAAACAACAGTGAGTGGAGTTTGTCCCTCTGACTTCTGAAAGAAATCAGTGGGGCACACATAAAACCAAGAATTTCCCATTATTTCTATGATCATTTACTTCTTCTACCTCACATTTCACTCTGTTCAAGAATGACAAAGTATACACTAAATTAGTACAAATAAACTATTTTACCTAGAATTGGTCTAGCCTAAGTAGTCATATTCAAAATTACATGAAATATTAACAAGTGTGGAAAAGAAAATATACACAAACATTTTGCATTGATGAATAAAGACTCAAATGCTGAAAATGAGGCTCATTCTCCAGGACTAAAATTAATGTGATTTGACCTATGAATTTAGTGTGGTACAATTGCTTTGAGACAAGGAAAGCAAGAGACTGGTAAATCAGCTTTTTGTGTGCTTTGTAGCAATCATCATATTATAGATATGTGGTGGAATGAAACAATGAGTCATTTATGTGTCTTAGATCCACAGCAGGTAAGTCAAGAACAAAAAAAAGTATCCTCAGACATTTTCAAAGCAGTTTGAATCATTTTCTGCTTATGAAACCCATGCTGCAATCCACAATTCATTCAAAATTAAAAAAAAAATCAGAAAAAAATGTAAGAAGAAAAAGAATTCAGAAAAAATAAGTCCTCCCTTCAAAATAAAGCAGAACCCAAATGCTTATTATCAGAAACACCGATATTGCTTGGTGTCCATCGGACCGATACAGTTTCCTCACATTTGTCCAATAAAACGGGACAAATATTTTGCAAGTCTTTTCTTAGGTAAGCTGCCTTCTCCTAGATAAAATTTTACTGCTGGCTCCTGTGCACAGGGAAAGGAAATTATCTTCTTGGAATGCAAGTGCTCTGTCAGTGCAAAAGGCTGCAGTGGGCAGTTGCAGCGACAGGATTAATACTACCTTGCTGGCAAGGGAAGCTTTGGAGCAAAGGTGGGATGCGGACACAATCACAATTTACATTTTCTGACACCTCTTCTGAAGCTTTCTACTCAGGAAATAAAAAATATTGATTGGGGGTGTCTAAATTTAGTGAAACCTTCATACTTTTCATATTTGATCAGACTAGAAATGAAAAGACAACTGGCAAAATCTCACCCTTCCAGGGTGCAGACCTCAAAGGAAGAGCCAAAGGCAAGTGCAGATCTGCCACCTCCTGTTTCTAGTGTGGTCAATACAACGACGGAAATAATTAGCTAATCTTTCATTTAAATAAAGCCTTTTGGGGGAAAGGCTAAAAATAAACACTGATTCATTCCTTGTCAGGGAAGTTTCTTCTGTCAATTATCACATTGTTACTGCTGTTTTTAATCTAGTCAGATGGTGAGATTGGCAATCCTTTCTGCAGGGGCTTCTGGGTGTTATTTTGTGGAGAATCTTACTTGAAGGACTGATTACTGCTTTTATGGGAGCCAGTGGGAGTTTGGCCACAGTCCTTCACGCATGTTAATTTGAGGGACTTCCAAATGTTAGCTAATGATCTCAGAGTTCTTTTTAAGAAATATGTGTGGGTTTGTTTTGGGGTTTGGGTTTTGTTGTTGGGTTGTTGGTGTTTTTTTTTAATTCCTAGGAGAACACAATTAAGGCTGGAGAAAGTGCTGCACTGTAGCTCTGCACTGGCCTCTCAATAACATCTGAGTTCTAGAATGAAAAAATTCAGAAGCACACATCACTACCACACTCAGATATATTATACATAATATATTAAAATCAAATGTATTCAAATGTAAAAATGTATTATTTTTATAGTTCAGACCACATGCTTTGCATTGCTATGGACTGGGTCTATCTGTTGGCCTTCACTTGCAGCTACCTAAAAAGTAATTATGCTTTCTCTTTTTTAGGAACAATACTAAGGGGGAAGCAATAGCCTCCGCTCCAAAGCAGGGAAATATGTCAGCACAGAAAATAGAGGCACGTGTGAGTGGGGGAGTTTCATTGCTGTTTTCTGAAGCCTTATGTAGCTGTAAACGAGAAACAGGGGAATAAGTGAGCCGGTGGCAGCTGAACAGAAAGCCAAGGACACAAGTCCAAGCAAGCGCTGGGGCTGCGGCTCACTGACATGCGGGCAAAGAGGTCTTTGGGCTAAGCGCTGACTTAAAAGGGCTTGGAACGGAGTACACCAACAAGCACCGCTCTCCGTCCTCCCCCTTCCCACCGCCGCTACCACCGAAAAGCCCCCAAAAGTTACAGATATGTTTGTTTCTGGCTGCGTTCAGGGCAGAAACGAGATTTTGCACTTTCCCCATGCCAGCAGGGCAGTGAACGACTTACGACACGTTCCTCCCCGCAAGGAACGCAGCCCGCAGCACCCCGCGCATTCTCGGCTCAGCCTCCCCGCCGCCGGGCAGCTCCGGCCGCGTCCCGGCCGCAGGGACACAGACAAGGGCCCGGACCCCCGCCCGCTCGGCCCCGGCGCATTCCCACCCGCGGTGCGGCCCCCGCGCCCCGAGCGGCCCCGC
>VXAZ01007005.1:2606204-2678892 GCA_013399875.1 Gymnorhina tibicen
CCCCCCGCGGCTGCGGTCCGGGATCTCCCTCGTGCCCCGGTGGGCTGAGTGCCTGGGGCGGGGGGTGCCCGGGCGGACCCGAGGGGCGGCGGCGGGCGCGGCCAGGCTGGGTGCACCCCTGGTCCCGTGCCGGCTCACGAGACTATTTTTCCTTCTTTTCTTTTCCTCCCCGCTGTGTCTGTGAGAACGAGGCCAGGCGTGCTGGGGAGCAGAGGAGAGGGCGGCGAGGCCTGCCCGCGGGCGGGGGCACCTGCAGCAGCCAGAGCTGCGGGGGGAGAAGGGGCGCAGAGGGAAGGCGGTGAGGGCAGCGAGCAGCGCTCCCGCACGCGCAGCATCCCAGGGAACACCGGCACAGCCTGGCCGTGCACACGGCGGTACTGCCGGACAGCGCGGCTGTGGGACAGCTGTGTGCAGCTGTGCACAAAGTCGCTTTCACTCAAAGGTACCAAAGGAAACAAAGCGCATGAAAGGAAGGAAGCGCCGTCAGCACTCAGCAGCCGGGAGACCGCTGGGGACAGGGACCTGCCACTTCCGCGATGCTGCGCAGGAGGTCTGTGGTAGGGATTGCCAGAGCTCTTACTGCCTGCTTCCAATTTAGGAGATTCACCACCCTCCTCTTACTCATTCCCTTTTCCACAGTCAAAGAGCATAAAACACCAAGTGCCTTCTACCGAGCAAAAGACAAACAAAGAAATGCAACCATCCAAAACCCAAGCCAGAGTGCATCTGGCTTGTGATGAATGCTGGACCATGTCAGCTGGGAGTGAGAATTTTTCAGAAGGCCGGACTCCAGTCCAAAATGGACCCTGTCATTTGGAGTCTGAATATGAAAACAGCTTGCAAAACATTTTTTCAGGCTTCTGACAAAAGAGTTGGTCCTTCTTTTGCTCTGGTATCTAGGCTACATTGTGCAGGCTCATGCATATCACTGGTTTTATTCACATGAGTAATTCCATTTGAATTTGGAGCGACAACGTGTATGTGTAAAGTTACTCATATGCTTTCTGTCTCCTTTATGTATTGAAATGATGTGGGTTTGGTTTTTTTCCATTTGATGGTGCAGCCCAGTAACTGTTGGCATCAAGGTTATTGTGAACCATTACAGTTATTATTGCTGTTTGTCAGCTGACACCTTTGTTTTCCTTGCCAGACTAAAATCCAGCTATTCCTCTCTATGCAATCTATTCCAGCTATGCAATTATATCATGTTTTTATGCAACCATCTTTCACCTGATGGTGTAAATTCATCTTCCCTATAAAAGATCTTTTTGTACTCAGCTTTTCCTCCAGTCATGACTGACAGTCATTCCAGTTGTGCCATCTGAGTCTTTCTCACACAAGTCTCTCATGACTTCTCCCATACAGTATAATCTGAATTCATACTGATTCTAACAGGATATCTGGACGTTTTAATATTTGCCAGCTGGAACTTTTTATTATTCTCCTTGCCAAATGCCCTCTCTTTCCTCCTTCCTATTTCTTCAAGCTACAGCTTCTGCTATTCTCATAACCTTGTATGTCTTCTCTATCTCACTGCTGCATGTTTGTCTAAGGGCAAAATGTCATGGGGACAAGAAAAACACACTGTCTGTCTTCCATGAAGTGTGGTATTAAGTTTTAAGTGTGACTGAGTGTTTTATTAGATGCTTCTTTTCCTCAGTCAGGGAATATAAAGAACAAACAAGTAAAATTCAGTGCAGACTTTTTGTTTTTAATGGAAGGTAATAGTTTTTCACTGATATACTCTCAGCTGTCAGGTGTATACTCTAGTACCCTAATTTGTGCCTGAGGAGAGTAGACAGGCTGAGCAGCCACTAACTCCTTTGTCAACCAGAGCCTTTCTTCCTAACCTAGAAAATTTTGTGAATTAGTGCGAGTAGAGTCTCCCTTAGGAAATAAAGTATTTTGAAGTTACTTCAGCAGCAGGTCACAAGCTGTCAAGAAGATGCATTCAGTCACACCTAAGGACAGATTTATTATATTCAATCTCCAGGGCAGCTGCCTACTGTATCTTGAAAGAATCCAGCTAGTTAGTTTTTGTGAAATCCCCAAATGATGCCTTCTAGGAGCACTGAAAACTGCTATTGCTGGGGGAAGGGGTGATGACCCGTGTATCGAAATGACCTGCTCCAGTGGTGACAGTACAAATTAGTTCCAAGGAAAGGGTAAAAGGCCAAATACATCTTAAGACTGCCCTGTGAACATGGTGGGAATTTCTCATTTCTTTTATCATAAAGTCTAAGGACCAGGAACTGTATTTCCTCCCTCTGTCATATCTAGAAGATGAAAAATCACCTGTTTGTCTCCGGTAATTTCTGAAGAGCCTCCTGCTGTAGCAACACTTCACAGCCAGGGTGTCCATTCCATTTTATGTGCTAAGACCACAACCGAGACTGAGTTGTGCCTATGGTTGGAGCCACCAACAGAACCCTAAATAAGATTTGAAAAGCAGATTAGGTTCCTGAAGTAAATATACTGTTAAGGACCATAAATAAATAAAACCCATACACACACTGATTATGAGCATACACTTTTGATCAGGCTGGTGCCCTGGATTTATATATCCATAACATGCTATACTTGTGCCACCCATGGATGTGTATTTAGAGAAGCTCTTTCTCAGAAACTTCATTTAAAATTGAGATGCAATCAAATGATTAATTGCAAATATAAATCATAATTAACAGATGACCTGGGGAGATCTACTAATTAAAACTATATATTCTAATTTTTAGTTTATAAAAAAGCCCCATTCTTAAAAAAACCCCTATCAAACAACTAACAAACAAAAACCAAACAAAAAATCCCCAGCAAATGAAATTTTAATTTACTAAGGAAACTAGGGTGGTAAAAATGTATTAATTTTCATCTGTACCATAAAACATATTTAAATACAGTGGGAAAGGTAATTTCCTGATTCATATGCTAGAAGTGTATATAAAAATGTAACAATCCCAGAAATATTTTAAATACTGAATTTCTTTTTTCCAGATACTTCCTCCTCCACCATATTTGGGAAATAGATTAAATATTTACTGTATTATTCTAAACCAAGTTTGTATTTTTGTATTTGTTTGCTTAAAAATAAGAAATATACCTAGCATATAGAAAATAAAACTGCATATATTTATATTTATTTAATAAGTTAATTTATTACCACTTAAGAGATCACTTTGTAATAGAGATGAAATAGTGCTACAAAACACTAAAGACTAAAGGATTTTCATTTCTGGGTGAAAGCTTCTAGAAAAACTAAAAGAAAATATATTAATAATGTCAATTTGCAAAAATTTAATTTTGGAATGATATGCAAACATAAATTTATGATGAACTTCTAAAATTAAAGCTTTAATATTAATGTGATCTGAATTAAAGAAAAGCAGTATCTTGCCTGCAGAGCTCCAGAAACAGGCAGGGAGCTTTTCTCTGGGAGAGATCGATGATGTTCTCGTCTGTTGTGCAGCGAAGGTGCCAATGCCCTCGGTGCTGTGGCACTGCTCACTCCAGAAGGAGCAGTTACACAGAGAGCCTTACAGCGTATAGGAACTGTAATTATATGTGGCTGTTTCAGGAGAGTTACCCCCTTTGAAATACCTGTTCGTGTCTAAAAGCATTTTGAAGCACTGAGATATCGCAGTGATAATATTTATGAATACTGCCCTAAACTTGTTAAAGAGTTACTCAAATAAAAGCCTCTCAGTTTTTTTGTCAGTTTTTAGTATGTCTGCTCTAAGCTTTATACAGACAATAGGGTTGTTACTGTTTTACTTGAAAGTACCTGTCATTCTTGTGAACCCTGAAATCTGGATGGAGCTGTGTCTTCTGCTTTGATTTGTCATTTTACAAACCCTCTTTCTGTCCTTCAGCTTCTCCCTGTAAGAGGCAATACCTCTTTCTGTTCCCTTCCTTTTGTCTTGACTCCTGCACTTGTAAGCTCAGTCACGTGGTAACTGCATCTTTTACAGCATGTGGCAAAGCCAGGCCCTTATTTCAGTTCAGAATTCTGATAATACAGAACTGTCACAGACACCCTACGGTCCTAGAGACACTCACACTTTCAGGTTGAAACTCTGAAGCTGAGCATCTCTGAAAATGACTTCCAGTATTTTGAAAAAAACCCAAACGAAACCAAAAAAACCCCACCACAGAAACAGTTCAGGTAATCTTGAGTTTAGGAAAAAAATAAAATAGCAAACCAGAGGATACTAAATTTATCACACATAGTGAAGCACTGCAAGTAAACATGACATATGGAAAAAAAGCCTTTTTCTCTATTCTAAACAAGTTGGGTTTGTTTCTAAAACTTTGTAAGGGCCTTGCAAATCTCCAAAGTTTCCTCCTTCATGCAGGCAGTCCCATTAGAACAAGACTTAAAATAAAACCACCACTAGAGCCAAGGTTTCTAGGATAAGTGCAAGTGGGAAGATGGGTTATTATTTTTGAAGAGCAGTTAAACATCAAGTTGCCTAGTGAGAAAATGCAGTATTCTGCCTGGAAGGGTTCAAGGCTTGAGTTCAGAAAACTGGGTCATTAACAAAAAAGCACCAAAACAGAACAAGATTTCCTACTTGGGCCCGTATATCTCATTATTTTCCAAAAGGCTTGATCATTTTAAAAATGAAACTTTTCTGAGTATATTGAAAACAGATGGAAATGAATCAAGGGGCCGAGGTAGAAAAAAGCTTTAATGAAGATCTATTTAAGCAATACTTTAAATAAATAAATCATTTGTCTGAGAAGCCACATCTATCAGAAATATAAATAATTATATAATGAACATATAAACTACATTTCCTGAAGTAATTCCTGTCTTGCTACATTTCCTGAATTATTTGTATTATGAAACAGTAGTGGGGCGCCATTAATTGATACACACTCAGTGCTATAATTACTGCACTAATTGCAGCTCTCCAGGCCCTCGACTCAGCTCCTCCAGCCCTTTAACAATTGGGATTGATTGCACAGGAGCTATTTTTAGAGTGGAATGGCAGAAGACTTTGGAGAGCAGCAGACATTTTTGTGTGTGCTACAGCTGTTTCGGAAAAAAAAAAGTTGGATAAAAATGTTCAGAGTTGTCTTTGGATTTTTTTTTCTGAAGTCAGACCTTCCTATTGGATAACTGATACTGTATCAAGTTGAAACTGAGGTCAGTGGTGCACCACACAGGACATGGCTCAGTGACTTGTTCTCAGAAGAGGAGCATCTTTTCTTTGGAAGTGGGACTGCTAAGGTTGACAGTAGATGAACTCTGGTGGGTTGGGTTCCATAGACGAGCAATCCGGGAGTCAAGTTTGCAGTTTAAAACACCAATGATGAAAGGCAGGATTAATGATTAACTTGGTGGGGTTTCTTCCCCAAACCTGAAGTGGAGCAGTTAAGTGATTGTTAGGGATTGTAGGTCTGCTTCCAAGAATGCTTTAGCTGAGAGTAAATGGCTGAGATTCACAAGGGTCAGCCGGTGCTCAGAAGGTGTGACTGGGAGGAGACACCCATTGAGTCCATCCCAGCTTGGCATTTTGTTATCCTATCCTGCTCGCCTGCCTTGCAAGAGTTCAGCTGGGGTAGATAAACAACTGGACAGGACTTTGTTGCTCATCTGTTTTATGAAATGAGGGCTGTCATCTTCTCTGAACATTTGTACAATAGGAGGAAAGGCTTGGAGGAAGAATAACAAGCAGAAATACGTACGAAGAAGGATAACCAGGTTTATAACTGAGAAAAAAACCCAAACCGCAAGGGGACAAGCCTGTTTTACATTTGTAAAGTATTAGTAACTAACCTATCACCCTTTTCAGAGTAAATGATATCAATAGCAGTAATACCTTGGCACTGTTACACAGCACTGCATCAGCAAATTCGAAGTGTTGTACTAAGGAAGTGACTGTCCCCATTTAGCTGTGGAAGTGAATGATTTGGCTGTGGTTGCACAGAAGCTTGGCAGAGTTAGGGAGATAATCCCTGTTTCATGCCTTGAGCTGCTTTTCCCTTGTCACTGGGATGCCAGAAAGCATTATGGACTTACACACCTATAATGTGTCATTACTTCATATCTGCTAATTCCCCTGGACATGAGAAATGTACACTTTGGTAAATATCACCCATCTTTGTATTCCTTCAGAGAAAACATACAAAGAATAAACTTCAGTTTCTACAGTAATAGCTTACAATACTGGTTTGCATTAAAAAGCCCCAACAAAATTGAAGTAGTTAATCATGCCTGAATATGCTGCAAGAGATTCTCTAGCATCTTTTGGTCACTGAATATATTCCAGTCTTAAAAAGGGTAAATTTTAGAGACTAATTGGATGATAAGTTAGATACAATCATTTCATATTAATATGAAATCTAACTAGCTTTTGTATCTAGCTTGTTTCACTGTAATTTTTTTCTTCCTCAAATTATGTGTAACTTGCCCTGGACTTACACATTACCATCACATAAATGTCCATTTAAGCATGTAGAGTGTGGCATAAAGGCCTTCCTTCTTTCCAGATGATTTGATGTTGGCACTTCGCTGGCAGGTCCTTCCTTCAGCAGTGGCCATGTGGGAATGGCCACAGCCACAGTGTGGCTGTGAACTGGAGTGGCTGAGTTTTGGACACACACCTTGCCTCTGCACCTGGGGCAGCCCCAGCAAACTGGAGCAGTGATGGCTCTGCCCTCGCTGATCTGCTACAGCCGTGAGGCAGGAAATGGATTTGCTGCACGATCATTCTGTTGAGCTGTGACTGTGTCTGACTTTATCCACTGGGAAGTTAAATACATCCCTGCTTAAACCAGAGAAGTTAAGGGTGTAGAACAGTGTACCTGTGGAAAACAGGCATTACTTTGCAGTACGGAAGAGGTAACTAAGCGGCTGTACTGACAGACTCTTCCCTATTGACTTCCATCCTGGGTTCTCAATGCAGTTGGAATCTGGCTTTCACTGAAAAAGTCTTGGAATTGAGAGACTTTGTCACCTCATTTAGTGACGTATCACCTCAGACACATTACCAACACAAATTCCAAAATTTGGCCTAAAGCTGGGGGGTTTTTTGGGTGTGCTTTGTAAAATAATCTGTGTTAAAATAAGCCACTGTTTTGAAGAGGATTAATAGAAGAATGTTTTCCTGGTACTTGTGTCTTCACAGAACACAGTGACATCTTGTGGCATGGGAAGGGCTGGTGTAATTTTTTTCCAGATGCATCCTCATTTCAGATTTACAGATAAAAGTCTAAACAAATTCTTGACAACTGCTAATGCATTACTTCCATCTGTAATATTCACTCTTTCAAAAGTTTTTTTAAGTACAGGTTTGTCTAAAGTACTCTTTTAGTAGTGGAAAAAGACCAAGCCTTGGTATTGCAAATGTAGGGTGTTGGGCTTCATTTCAGTTCACTGATATTCCTTGGAAAACTTTCATCTCCAGGAATGTTTCTGTCCCAACCTCACTGATACAAGAATCTGAGTCAGAATTTCAGGTGCTTTGCTCAGGTTAGTGTATTTTCACAGATGGACAAAGCTGTCATGTTGATTTTGGTGGGATTGAAAAGAAAAAACAGTAACATTTTATAAGGTGGAGACTTTTCTTTTTCCCTACCTTTTTTTTTTTCTTTTTAACCTTAAACTTATTTTTTCTCTTTTTGCAGACCAAACAGGGTTTAGGCCCTGTCCCTGATATGTTGGGACCCTCTTCTGACATGGCTGCCCTTTGCGAGTTGATCCTTGGATAAGATCCTGGTTACCAGCATGAAAGGGAGAGCTGCCCACCGTGCGTGGGAAGGCGCCCGCGCGCAGCAGCCGCGTCCCTGTGACCGCTACAAACACGCCTGTGCTGTGTGCAGAGGGTTTGTTTATCTCTACGGAGGGCGCAGCAGCACCACGCTGAGGGACTTCTGGAGGTACCACACAGGTGAGCTGGCCCCTTCTCTTGCACGGCAGGATTCTACATCCAGTCATCGTGAAACTGAGGATACGCTGTACTTAACACGTTATCCTCATTTAAAGTCTTTCTGTCACAGGGATGGATAAACTGCTTTTTTTTCATCGGGCAGATGGGGGTGTTTGCTCCTCTTGCGGGTGTCCCACAAAGTTTTGAGTTCAGTTCAGTTCCTTTTGGGTTTTTTCTTTTCTCAACCATAAATACTGAGTCATTTAAAAATATCCTGGTTCTAGCAAGGGATATCAAAGAGCTTTCCTGACTCTCTAACAGAGAAATAGTTCGTGCATGTAAAGGTGCACAAAGGAATACAATACCTTGTAGGTTTGTATTATCAATGCACTACCAAATATAAGCCTTTGTATTTTTTGACTTGATATATGGTTTTCCCAGTTCAGTTGTTGTTACTGGAATAAACCAGAATTGCACTGGTGTTCGGGCTCATGGAATTGTTGAGTTTTGATGTAGGTAAATTAAAATACAAGCAGTTACAAGTATTACATTTAAATGTAACTATTACTATTATATTTAAATTTGCTAAATAGAAAAATGCATATATTTAATTTTTGGGAGAGTATCTTCTGAACTAATAGAGAGGAAAGATGACAAAACACTTAATTTTGAGCAGCACAGCCACAGTCAAAGCCCACCTTTCACCTTTTCCCGACTGTTTATGTGTTGAGTGCACCACTGTCTTAACTCCAGCTTTGATTTATAGTGAAAAATGAATGGGAAATGTTGGATTGCTCCAGAGATGATCCAGAAGAACTGGAAGAACATTCAATGGTGGCTTATAAGGTAGTAGACAAAGATTTATATTGTCCATATCCTGACATTTTATTTCCTACTATACAGTGCAATAAAATGCCATAGGTTATTATGTAGTGAAATACTATGCCCAGAAGGTATTTTTGTGTTGGTGCAGTTCTGGATGTAGCTGTACCAATGTTTGGGAATCTCTCCGAACAGAGTGACAGTAATTCAGCTCTGCAGCAGCCCCCTGGTTTCCTCAGCCAGTGCTCCGTAAGTAGCAGTAATACCAGATAAGACCCTGGCAGCACATTCTCTGACTTATCTGTGCAGTTGTAACAGTTGCTCTGAATTCATTTGCATGATCAGCTACGGCATAAAAACATTCACTAAAGAACTCGCGTAGAAGAGGGACGGGGGAGGGAAGGAAAGTCAGAATTACAGCCCTGCCTGCGAGGGGAAGACAGAATTTAGGATATCAGGAGCTACAACACAATGAAATATTTCTATAAACATACATAATCCAGTATTACCTGAGCAACGCCTCAAGAGAGCTCCAGATTCCCAGCCCTGAAGCTGCTCCAGGGTGATGAGGAACAAGTGGTTCTGAAATGCCGTCCCTGTTAAACGGCAGAACGTTCGTCGGAGCTTCCCACTGGGAGAGAATAAAGAGAGAGTAATTAAAAGTTGGTAGCTTTTGGGGATTAATTTTTAAAAGATCATCATGTTGTTAACTATATTTTGCTGATAGCAATCTTTGCATTTAAGAATTGTTTTTAAAATGATTTTCATGCTATGTGCTTTCCTGTAAGCAACAAATATTTTTGCATTTTTCAGGGCAGCCTGTATATTTTTGGTGGGATGGTGGATTCTGCTTTCACACAAGCAAAAACTGCTCTCTGGATATATGACATTGGTATGATACAGAATAGCCAGTTTTTTCCATGGGAAATTCCAAGTCCATAGGCAGTAATAAATAGTAAGAACCAAACTGTTTTCTGCTGCTTGTAACAGAGCCTTCCTAAGCTAAGTAATGTAAAACTGTGTGCATACCTTCCCCCAAAAATTATGCTGTTAAGATATGAGAGAGTCAGCTCTTACTTCAATTAGAGAGTATTTTATGGGAAAATTTTATGTATTTTAAGGTCTCAGAATTGCCGTTCCTCCCTCTCTCCTTCTTAAGTTTACTATTTGATCATAAGACCTCATAATCCATGTATTATTTAATTTTTATTTTTTATGCTAGATACATTTTAAAAACCAAGCTCTTACAGAAGAAAGTAGATCAGTAACGTATATCTCATTTTGTACTTTTACTGAAGAAACATATAAGCTGGAGCAGGAGAAATCAAATATAATTAAATAAGGTGGGAAATTGACATCAACATTTTATAACAGATTTTTTTTCTCCTAAGAACAAACATTTGGGATCTCATAAGTGTGTGTTCTAATAAAAACAGTGCAGCATTTGAATTTAATAACGATGTCGTACACCATGGATTCTCCCTTTGGAAATCCTGTGTACAGTAATGGCTGTTATTTTGATGTCAGATCAGGAGGGGAGAGAGAGAGAGGCTCAGTTCTTTTTGTGCCAGTAAATCTTGTGTCCAGACCAAGATTTTTGTTTTGTGGCTTCTTTTGCTACTTCACTATGTAACCTTAAGTCAATGGGGTTTTTTCAGTCCTTCCTTTGTGTTTTCCACCAGGTGTCTGAGATAACCTGCTGGAAGAAAGAAAAACCTCAGAACATATTTTAAAGGAGAAAGCATCTTATTACTCACAGTACTTATCAGTGGAAATTGGAAATGAATTATTCAACATTGGTTGTGTGTCTAGCTGTTTCACAGTTATTATTTAAAATCTTTTGGCAAGAATAGCTTTAAGTAATGCAAGCTTGCACTGATTTCTCATTGTACCTCTGGTGCTGGGTATCTGATATTTCCTCTCCTTCATGGTGATCCCAGATCTGTGATTTCTGGCTGTTATTTGAGGGCTATTTAAGGGACCTATGACAAAGAATGAGAAAGAATAAGTCTGCCATAATAAGGTGTATGTAGTAAGTAGAAGGAGCCATACATTCATCAGGAAACTGGGAGTCCTACAAGTTCATAAAATGATGAAAATCATAGGTTATTTCTGCATTGTGAAATTTAGCTTTAGGAAACAGGAATACAGTGTGGTACCTGTGTGATTCTGTAAGGATAGAGGAAAACTGTTCAAACGGTGTCTCCTGCCAGTCTCTTGGTGCTGGTGTCTTAGCGGGATTTCTTCAGCCTTGTCAGTAGAAAACACCAGGACGAGACTGCCTTGAAAACGAGCTGTGTAATTTGAACAATTACTGTGGGAGGAGTGTCCTCTTGTGGTGCGGGATCTAAACTGCGCTTTATTAACTCAATCCCCTAGATTCCGCAAGATGGACAGAGAGCTGCAACGAACCAGCAGAGACGGAGGTAAGGAGCCAGGAAGTGGGGAATGTGTGAATCAAATGCCTGTTGCTTTGTTGATTAAACAGATTGCTTTGAAATATGTTCCCCCAAACAGTTCCAATCTCATCTCTTCAGAGACATGTGGCTATACTTTATTTCTTTGCACTTTCAATAACTTACGGCTTTTTCCTTCTTCAAAACAGTGTTTAAAAATACTGCTCTTAAATTTTAAGTCCTATATAAGAAGTTAAGTCCTCTCCTCTGCTGCTGCTTCTGTTTTTCTGAAATTCTTATCAAGAAAACTAATTTTAAATAGAATATTGCAACCATACGTGAAGCCTGTGCTTTTAAAAGTAGGGTTGTGAAAACAGATTGGCAGCCACGCTAATATGTTTTGGAACGTGAAGTGCTGCAGCATTTTTTATTTCTTCAGTCTGAACACGTGGACTTAGCAAGTTACTGCCACTTCTAATTGAAACCTGAGTGAAAGCATTTATGGCTTTGGCTTTTGAGATTGGCTTTGTATCACTACACATAAAGAATCACTAATTTTTTGCTACCGAAACTTCATTCTCACAATGCTTCTATACTATGAAATTACACCCAAAAAATTATTAAGATGTGACACAGTTACCACTCCGGTTACCTGTGCTTGATGGAGGAGTCAAGAGAAAGTTTGGGATTGCAGGGTCATTTGTGGGGAAAAAAAAGGTGTATTTCCAATACAGATATTGCTGCTGATATGACTTAGTAGGTTTTTGTCTTATTATTGAACTGTTCTAGAGCGCTGCACCGGCTAACAGAAAAGGTCACAGTGCAGTTGTGTACCATTCCAGCATGTACATCTATGGGGGATACTTTGGCATCAAGGGCATTTCTCAGGAGTTCTGGGCATTCCATTTTGGTAAGTTAAAAAAGCAGGATAAGGTTTTGATCCAGTGTAAAACAACAACTGCAGCAGGAGAGCGTGGCTTGCTCTGCTAAGAAAATTCTTATCAGTAGAAATTCTAAGTTACTTTTGGCTTCTCTTTGACAACATTTAGTGATAAATTCTGTCAATTCAATTAATTGCTGGCTGAAATTTAATTAGACTTTTACACCGGAAGAAGTTTTGCAGTATTTGCCAGTTTTACAGGTGAAAATCAGGGAGAATGTTTGTTTACTATTCACTAAAATTCTTCAGGGATTGCTGAATACCTTCAGATGCAGCAGAGACCCTGATTTCAGCCTATTAATGCCATCTTTTGGTCTCAAATCTCCAGCTGACCACGGGGAGCAAAACCTGACAGGAGAAGGTTTATTAGCATATTCATTACCAGTCTGGTCATTGCAAACCAGATGATTCCCAGAGATTTCCTAAACGCATAACTTGTTATCTGATGGCCATTCTGTCATTATTTTGAAACAGATGATGGGTTTATCTCATCCTTCCTTCCCTCACAGGGAGAATAAGCAGAGACATTAATGAATTAATGTTTTTGTTGACTGATTTTTCCCCTGTAACAGCCAGGAAAGTATCTTTCGGTGTCAGAGTTAATGAACTGACAAAGCCGTAGGAAAAACTGCTCTGTAAATAAAATTTCCATGGCATCTGTCACAAGGCATATGACATTTTCATTAAAAGTTTATTTCAAAACTGATTTTTTTAAATGCACCTTTTCAGTGTCAGAATTTAAGCTGTTAACTCATATTATAATAAGCTTAGAGCAGAAACCCTTATTCTCCAACTGAATAGTTACCTTCTCCATGAAAGAAATTCTTTCTCAGATAGTCAGGGTAAATTTGATCCATCTATAAATCAGTATTTTTGTTTCAGAGACAAGGAAGTGGTTGTGTGTCTCCAGCCCCTGTCACAGCAGCGGCCCTGGAGCTCGGCACGGCCACTCGGCCGTGGTTTATCACAGAGCCATGTACCTCTTTGGGGGGCTGATGGGGCTCACTGAACAGAGGGACTTGTGGAAGTGGGACTTTGGAAGCAGCAGCTGGTCCAGCATCAGAACAAGGTAAACTATTCTATTTGTTACACTAAAAGAGCAGAGAAGGAGAGTTAATCTTACTATTTGATACTGCGCGTGGGCGGAGAGGGAGACGATGCCCTGTTGGTAATTGTAGGATTGTTCGGATCAGGATACAGTGCTGCCGCCATCCCTGGTGCACCAGTTGGCTTTGCTCGGGAGAGCTGTTGGCAAGGTGTTGATGCAGCTGTCAGCAGTGTAATTTTGATGTCCCAATGCAGCTGTTCAGCAGTCATCCTTCTGAGTCAAAAGGAAAACAGAAGCTAAAATCAGTGCTAAGTTTCTTGTTGGTCTCTCCTTAACTGCTGGTTTCTCTTACCTTCAGCCAAGGTCCTCCTCCGGTGGTAGGTCATGCTTCAATAGTCTGCAAAGACTCTATGCTGGTTTTTGGTGGAGGGATTTCAAATTCCAGCCCTAATGATGACCTCTGGAAGTATCATTTCCATACGCAGACATGGAAGAAGCTTAGTAGTACTACAAAGGGAAACTTTTCTCCTAAAATGTATCACTGCATCTTAGGAATTGGTGCGGATTTCCAAACTACCTCAGATTTCACTGATACATTCCCTAGCCACTGGAAGAGTGAGCAGAAGGACCATCCCCAGCTGGCGCCCATCCCGAGGCACTCTGGCTTTTGCAGCTACTTCTGCCCACAGCCCACGGAGCGGAGCAATGCCATCGAAATGAAAACCTTCAGCCCGCCCCTGGAGCCAGCAGAATTCCCTGCCTTCCAGACCACTTCAGAGGCAGGACTAGGCCCAAACAGAGACAGGAGCTGTTTGTCCAAGGACAAGTCTCTCCATCTGTTGGCCTGTTCGGGAGAGGCTTTTGCTGCTGCTGAGGCTGTGGGTGAAGAGGAGGGAACCGACTGCGGGTGTGCAGCCACAGGGGGTGAGATCAGCAGTACCAACACACTGCTGCTCATCGGGGGCAAACCTTTGTCCAGCTTCTCTGAGATCTCCTTCAGGCAAATGGAGTTTGATTGCTTGTGATTGCTTTGCTTGCAAAGTGAAAGAATAAATTTCCACCACCGTGGCAGTAGGTGGAAAACCAACTGCTTGCAACTGTGTTCAGCTTCCTATCAGCATGCTGGGGAAAAAAAATAATTAAACCTTCTCATACTTGCTGTGAACAGATTTTTTACAATGTTAACAAAACCCGACATATATTTAAGTCACAACTTGCATGTAAGTTGTGATTTCTGAGAGGAGCTTGTTGGAATGCTGCTCTTTTTGTTACTTTTCTCCTGGTCACTTCATACCCTTTCAAATTGCAGTGGCCAATGCTGCCTTGAAAATCAGAACTGCAGTAACCCCTACTGGCTCCACAAGATGCCATTTCAGGGGCAAAGCTTGCTCGTTTTGCACTGGCATAAGAGAGAAATACAGGCACATTTGAGGGATTCAATTAATCTTAATAGGAACATTGTCTAAGATTTTTATTTTCTTGAGTGTTCTTTGCACAATATATTTGCAACGTGAGATGGGCTACAACAAAGGAACTCAACAGACAAATCAGCAACTGAATTCTAGAAGATATTCAAGGATTGTATATAACCTTGAGGAAGTGAAACAGTGAGTGCCCCTTGAAAATCATCAGCAAGGACCAGAGGAAGGGCATTAAACCCATAAGAACAAAGGGTTTGCCAAATGTGTGTTGGCTTTAATGACTGAGCACAGAATCAAAAGGGTTTGATTTCCCACGGCGAGGTGGGGAGGGAACGGAAAGAGGAGGGCTTGACAGGAGTGGCAGAAAGCATGGGTTGTTTTGACTGGTAACTCATGTTCTAGCCACAAAGGGATTTCTGCTTTCCCAACTCCATCTCTGTTTTGTCAGCCTAGGTAGTATTTGTTACATATTTCCCCTCTATACTAGTAAATTCTGAATTCATGTATGGTTTTTCTTTGCTGAAAAGTGCCTGTTTTGCAAGGTAATATTGTCCAGTATTCAAAGTATTTCTTTCCATAGAAGTTACTAAATACCAGCCTTCTGATAGAACTTCAGCTGTCTGTAAGAGCTGCTGGTGTCTGAAATTACTGGAAAGTGTTAAGTTAATACTTCCAAATATTTGAAAAGATAACTTTTCAAAAGTTTCATAGGAATAATGACTTTCAAGTCATTTACAGATTTCAAGAATATTTACAGATACTTTCATCATCTCTTCACAAGCAGCTGTCACATAAATTCAATAGGAAAATTATAGATGGATTTGCAAAAAGCTACTTAAGAGTTAATTTGGACCATCCATGACCCATACCTGGAAACAGAGAGGATTGTACACTGCCATGTGAATAAAGCCTGCTCCATTTCCTATCACTATGTGTTCATTTTCACCTTTATGAGTCTAAAATATGTGTTTGTATTTTCAAACTGAACAAAGACCTTACCTTTCTGACCAAGGAACATGATCCTGCAAGCCCCAGTCATTTCCTTGCACTTCGGCCGGCTTCGAGGACTGCCCAGGGTTTGCATTTCTCCTCCAAGAGAAAGAATTTCCCAGTTTGAGGAGGTTTGTTTAGAAGGGACATAAATACTGAGCTGAGCATGTACTCAGCACTGCAATCTTAAATCAGCAGCTTGTTTTCCTTTAGCTGACTGATATGTCTGTTTTGGCATTATCCTGAGAGCTGCCGTAACACACAGCCTTTTATCTGGGATTGACAAGGCAAGGAAATTTAACTGGAAAGGGCAACAATGAAGCAGTGATTTTTCCAAGTCACACGAAGGCCTCCTGGCAGGTAGCGGTTTCCTGGGGATGTGCAAGAGCCCCAGGAAAATGCCATCCAGCCTCTGCCATTCCTTTCTTCCTGCCCCCTCAAACTCTCTTCCCTTTGGCAGCCCCACGAAGGGTTTAACATTTACTCGGAGCCAACGCAGGCGGGACACGAGCCAGCCCAAAGGCAATGGCTTGGCATGGGCAGGAAAAAGCAGCTTGGAGCGTGCCCATCTCCCCCGTTCCCTCCCCTGGGCTCTGCCCATGTGCCAGGCCAGGTGGGGGCACCAGCAATGGCAGCACCACACCCACTCTGTCACCTAAAAGGTCCCAAACCTCTCGAGCTGGCCCTAAGGGCCCTGCTGTTCCCTGCCCCTGTACAGGACGCGAGAGCAGGGGCTCCAGAAAGGCCTGGCAGGAGAGATGGGGGCTCAGGGCTGGCTCGTGGGAGGCCGAGCTGCAGCTGGCCCCAGTAATGCTGTGGAAGGGGAGAGAGCCCTGATGCTGAAGTGGGGCTCTGCACCACATGGCAGCTTTGCTGAAGCCACTGGAGGCTCTTTCTCCCCTTGTGACTGTTCCCAGGTCTTTGAAAAACAAGGGTGAGCTCAAGCTGGAAGGGAAGGAGTTTGGGATTTGAAGTCACTGCATCCCACAGGAGTGCCTGGCACCTCAGTCCACTCTGGGCATGCATGATCCATACTTCAGGTGCTCTCCAGTGTCAAGACCTAGGGACACAATCCTTGCTCACACCACAGTGACACTTACTGGGTCATATTCCCTTCCAAAACTCAGCCAGCGCTATCAGCTACACCAACAGGGTTCTCAGAGCACCTCAAATGGTTTCACTCCTCTTTTCCCACCGCAGTCACCTTTTCAGAGAGGGAGAAAAGAGTCTTCGTGGATGTGCTTATGATACTTCTCCGTAACTGTAGCAGTTAATGAGAATTCAGTGACTAAAAGCTGCTGCCATCTGAAAGCTCGGTGGTGGCCTGCATGAAATAATGAATGGAATTACTCCAGCTAGTGGCAAATATTTAGAAACAAAACAAAACACACCATTTTGGCTAGGACTGAAGGGGCCGCCTCTCAAGTTGGCTGTTTAGAATGTCTCTGAAAAGCAGGGAATGTTGCATGCATCTGATACGCTCACAGAAATTCAATCCATAGAACAAAAGCAAAAGGATGCAGCATTCTTGGCAATCTCATCTGAGACACAAGATGCGCTGTTGTATCATAAATTGTATATAAGAGAACAAATCAGTGTTAAACATCTCAATAAACTCATTGTCTTTAATTAAGATTTGGCGTTGGAGCATTAAAATGCATGAATGGCAGAAATATTTTCTTCTAAAATGCAGATATTCAAGGAGGGTTTTTTCAGTTAGTAATAGAAAAACCTATAGATTTCATTGTTTTGAGTTGTAAGTGGATTGGTAAGAACAATTCAGTGATTTATTTAGTGGGATCACAGTTTGATCTATACAAAAATTATGCCACAAGAGAAATTACTTCCTATGAGCTTAGTCATTAGGATGGAATAATTTCTCTTCCTTTTGATACTTTCCAAATCGTTTTTGAGAAATGAAGATGATCAAATGGTTTAGTTGCCCTTGGCTGGCTTCTTTAGCACTTCCCCAAAGTCAGGGCTTGGGAGTAAAGAGTTTCCTTTAAACAATCATTAGCACTACTGTACTTGAAACACAGCCCAGTCCCTTGCTGGAGACAAGAGCGAGGGTGCCCAGTCAACAGTGGCCTGCACTGGAACCACACTGGGCAGCTTGGGCTCCCCTTCTGGGCACACCCCTCAGGACTCCGGTGTTCGAAGGCACTGGACACCTGACAGTCCTTCTGGCCAATCTCAGCTCTGTTGGAAAAAAGGCATTTCATTCTTTAGCATCTACCTGCAAGCTTCGGCGCTGTCCTAAGTTATGCTTGAACTGACCACAGACTAAGTTTGGAGCAGAAGCCTGGTGTCCCAGGCCCCTGCTGACGCACCTCTTACTGCTGTGCCGGTGTAACGCAGCAGGGCTGAAAGATGACTCTGAAAGACTTTTGCACTGACATGGTGTATTTAAGACAAAACTACAATATAAACATTCCAAGACTGGGTTGAGTGGACTACAGATCTACTTGTTCCCATGTACAGTTCCAATACAGATCTCAGTGCAGTGCCTAAGACAGTTCATACATCACCAGTGTTGTGAAACAGAAGCAAGGGGGTGCACTTTGTTTTATAAAAAACCCAACAAATAAATTATACATTGAGAGCTATTGCCAAGCTTTACATATAAAAAGTAAAAATACAGTAGTTAGTGCGGCTTTAACAAAACAAATCTAGCTAAAAAAATATTCTTATATACTTTAAAAATAAGTTTGTCCAGTTATATAGGTAGGGGGGGTGTGTGTGTCTATGGAGCAGAGCGCCCAAGCCAAGCAGTCAAAAGGTGAATTCTGCAGGAGAATCCTGTGGCTCCGGGCTCTGTGGGTGTGGCAGCGCTGCAGGGCAGTGCCCGCTCCTCACAGCCAGCAGGAACACAGAGCCACTGTGACACCAAGCCGGGCCCTGGCTTTAAGGGGCCGTGCTAAGCAGCTGCATCTCCCCCCAGCACTGCCAGGAGCCACTGCAGCTCTCGATAGAGTCTCACAGCTCTGCCTCTGCCACGGCACTGTGGGGAGCGCCCCGCACTCGTGTCTGGGGTGCCAACACCTGGAGCAAACACACCCCGATCACACCTGTGTCACTGAAAGGCCATTAGCATGGATTGGTCCTATTTTTTGGTTGAAAAGTTATGATTGTCCAGCTGCATTTGAAAGCTGTGACATTACAGTGTCTAACAGCTACATATATGTATGTATATAGATACTACAACTTCCTAAACTCAGAAACACTATGTGCCCAGATAGAGCTTTAAATGCTAGCTGGCTGTGGAACAGAGCTGCTAACACTTCATCAGTAGATTTGGGTTGTACCAGAATATGTTCACAATGTGAAAAATACACCCAGTGCTGTTTGTGAAGGACATGCTCATCCCAACAGTAAATCTTTGCTTCATGAAATGAGAAGGAGCAGGGTGCAGACAAAGGGAGCGGGCAAGGACTGAAAACAGTTTGTATAGAGAGACCCACACACAGCTGGACTGTTCAACTGAACTCCTCTAACAGGGCTGCAAATTTTCTTGCCAAAGTTGTGTCCAAAAAATTGTCCAAAACACAGCTCTTACAGAGCTGTCTTTGACAAAGTAAGAGTAAAATTTTAGTTTAAAATCAAATGCATTCAAGCTAATTCATTAACCATGACTGATTACCAGGTAAGTAGGTAATTTATGTCATATAACTTACCTAATATTAAACTCTATTACCACTGAACTAAAGAAGAGATTCCCTTAATTCTGGTGTTAAGAAAGCCTCAACTCCCACATTTTAGCGCCCATTTCCTAAGCCTGTAATCACACACAGCACATGCAGACTCTGATGGGTCTTAAATGGGTAAGACTGAAATGCATCTCCTCAGGTTAATCAGTTTGAGGTAAGGGCTGGGATGCTGTTATTATTATAAACATCAAGATTTCTATAAAACCTTTTACTCCAATCACAGAATGTGACTGGAGTAAAATCACTTTTACTTTTAGATCAAATCACTTAGCATTCATTCATTCATTCATTCCTGTCAACTCTTACAGCTTTTAAGTGGTTGGCAGACCTGCCAACATCCTGACATCAGATTCACATAAAAGTTTTATTTATAAATCTCTTTAAATAAATACCAAAAAATAGACTTTAAGAAAATGCTTGGACCCTACAGCCAATCAATCAATAGTATAGCAATGGTTAAGAAAATCCTTTTTTCTCAGTAGCACACAGGCATTAATTAATACTTTATAACACTAACTGTAAGAATGAACTGTAGGAAAATCTCTATTTGTGATTGATAAAATGCAGGTGATGAGTAATGCTGTTACCTGCTGGTCAGTCATGTTGTAACACAATACCTCTAGTTGCAAAGCAGAACAGTGATGCCAAACTGCAGGATGTTCAGATTGCAAACCTGTGTCACTTTGGTCTCACCAGGCTTCCTATATAAGCAATGATTTGGGTTAGCTCAGTAAGCTACATCGAGATAAATGGAGTCAATATTTACTCCAAGTATCAGATATTGCTGGGAAGAGTTGGATTTGTAGCCCCAAATCTATTAGAAATTGCAAGTTCCCAATTTACCAGTTGAAATGTCTGCATTTTTATGTTAAGTTTCTGAAAACTGAAGAAAGCCTTGCCCCTTTGAAGTTTCTCAGCGTGTGCACGTGTGTAATTACAACATTCCCCAACCACTGCTATCCTGACCATGCTGAAATAACAGTTGGTTATTTGGAACTATTTAGATCTTAGGGGACACACCACACGTTATTTACTTGTTATTTGCTGTGATGGCTTGGGAGGAATCTAAGGATGGTATTCAACATGCAGTGCTGGAAAACTGTAAACTTCTGTTATTCCAGTTTTGGGAGGAATTCAAGCTGACAGTTCGCAGAGCTCCTGAACCCAACAGGAAGAGTCAAATATCAAACATGCCTAAGAAAATGCTACTGCATTCTGTCTATTTACAAACCCAACACATGTAGCTGGTGAATGCCAGCTCAGCTGCTGAGCAAACAGAATAGCAAGTGCCAAGTTTCCACACACAGTCCTGGCTTTGTGCAGGAAGCAGACTGTTGCAGCCATTGCTTCCCTTTTCCTGCAGGAACTTTGCTGGCAACAGCATTATTAATCCAGACTAAGAAATTTGATATTTGAATCCGGAATCTTCTACATTTTAATAAGCAGTAAGGCTCAGACTTAAAAGTATAAAAAAAGCCAATACTCAACTGAAGTAGCACTGAGAGAGCTGAAGGGCTGGGAGCAGGAACACTGCGCCTGGTCTGGGACAGTGGCTCCGCTCATCCGGCAGCGTGGGAGCGGGACCTGCCCGCGCTGCTCCGGCGCTGGCTGCAGGGGTACCTGCAGTGCCTGCCACCAACCCTGGAATCCTGGCTCCTGAGGCAACGGCTACAAATCACTGCCTGCAGAGCCACTCTGGTATGTCAGTCTTACAAGCTTTCTCTGGTCCCTACAGTTCTCTATTAAGGCCTCGGGGCTTTTGAGAAGTGGCAGTGGGCCACGTAAAATCCATGTGGGCTTCTCCCTTAACACTCATTCAGCATCTGCAAAAACAAGCACGAGAACAACAGCAGCATGAATGCCTTGGTCTGAATGCAGCAGCCTTGCTGGGCCCAGCTTACTTGCACAACCCCTAGTGGTTTGGTCCAAACCTTTGTTGACACTGAGACATGTGCATACAGCCACTGGGCAGAAATGAAGTTGTGCATACAGGTTCCAGAACCAATTTTCACATTTAAGTTTGTTTCTAAGAACCACATGCATATAAATATCTATAAACAGCAGCACTATGCAGAAAATATCTTCCAACCCCAGTCATATGTACAAACCTCTTCCTAAAAAAGATCCCAGTTGTTTCATCTGTGCTTCCCTGTTAGATGTGGGATTCATCATCTTTGTTTCTCCTCCCTCTGCATTACTTTTTTCACAGGCTGTATCCCCAGGGTCCATGTGATACTGCTGCCCAGGGCTCAAATGATTTCTGAACTGTACACAGTGTACCCCAAACTTCACCTGAGCACCCAAAGACCTTCACCAGCTCTGTGCAGTGTGTACTCTTACCTTCCTTCTACAGAGAAGTGAATTGCTTACAGGAATTTTTCATCCTTTTTCCCTGTTTTAACCCTATTCTTTCTATTATTTGTTCCACATATAACTATTAGATGACTCTCGGAACAGGATTCAAAGTGGTGTTAAGAACTGATCTAGTTGTACCCTCATGCTGCAAAAATACCTGGTAAGTATTCCTGAAGCACAGCATCTGGAAAAAACACCCAGAAACAGCATGAAGAGAAACAAGAAAACTCTTTTCCTTTCTAGTCCTAGAAGACAACAAAACTAATCAATAAGCAGTTCCTGAAGTAAGCTGCACTCACACCTTCACTGCTTTGGCTTTTAAAACACACAGATCTCTAGTCTAAAATGCATGTATTTGAGTCATGTAGGAAATGAAACGATCAGTGTCAAATGTGGGACCTCTGCTGTATTCTGCTAATGCTACAAGCTGTTTGGCAGGTTAATTTGCATTTTGCTGGTTGCAATGAGCAGCAGCTCAAATCCAGTCTATGTAGCTGGTCACTGATGGATTGGATTTTCATGCTTTCCAGGTACTATAACAGGGTGTGCAAGGATTATTACGGGAGTTAAGGCCAAAAAGGAGAGTATGTGTTGGTAAAACAAAGGAAAACCAGAGGGAATCATCACACAGAAGAAAATGTCCTTGGCTGTACGGGACAGTGACCACCATGGAGAGCCCTGTGCACGGCACGGCCACGAGGTGGCCCTGCGAGTTCTCCTCATCCCTGCGATGTTCATTATTCCACAGACATCAGGGCCCTGTGCTCACACCCCACAGCTCCAAGACACCTTCCAGCAGCACCAGAGCCAGCTCAGGGTAAGGAACAATTAACCCAGCATGAGCAGAACACAGCTATTTTCTTTTCCTCAGTTCAGAACTAGCTCCAGCGTGACATTACGCTTCTCCCGAGGGAGAAGATCAAATGTGCATGTGGTTTTACATCCCGGTTCAGGCTGCAATTCCAGTTAGATTGCAATAAATGGAGAAGTCTCTTCCTGGATCCTGGCAAACCAGCCGGCTGTCTGACTCCCGTTCAGCACGAGTTTGATCCCAAGCAAGTCTTTTGGAAGGATCCCTTGGAGATATGTTAGAAGATTTGAGTTTTTACAAGGTGAGAGTTTCAGAAACTCTTTCTTCTAGAGTTCAGTGGTGAGCAAACATTTTGTTCTTATTGTAGCATCCTCAGTAACTGGGCTAAAGGGGGGAAAAAATAAGGCTCTGTAAATACACTTCTCCAAAAAGGTTTGCCATGATATATTACAAGAGATGAGCATTGCTTTAAAGAGCATTCATGGCTGTTCCCCTTGTAACTTAATGAGACCAATGGACAAACCTTCCTAATGGACAACTGCAGAAGAGCAAACCGAATCAGATTCAAATACTGCAGCAGTAGCACCACTACCATTCTTTTAAGATGGTCACTGCAAGGCCTGATGATCTCTGCCATCATTCTGCCTCATCAGCACGGCAGAATGGAATAGCAAGGGAAAAGGCTTCTACCAGTTCGGTTTTCTGACACCCTCACAGCTTGGAAATTAGTGGGGGGCATCCTTCTCCACCCCCACCAATCCTCTGGCAAGTACTGAAACACTGTAAAGAGATTTCTCAGAAAATTTTTCTGTACCACAACTTTAGTCCGGTATTAGAACATGTGAGCAGATAAGGAAAGAAACTGAAGTGAAATTACAATATATGCACATCAGCTTATTTGTAATATTTTAAATGCTATGAAGTGAGACAGAACCACAGTTTATTAGCACAGCAGAACAGGGCGCTGTGTCTAAATGACCCCTGTAACTATGTCAGTGGAAGCAATAAGAGTGCCCACACAGACTTGAGGAGTGAGCTGAGGAGACCTCACCTCGCAAGGACTTCGGGTGTCTGCTGGGATGGTGTCAGTCCGGCTGAGGACATCAGGGTCTCCGTGCTGCCTTTCACTGCCTTCAAAGATAAGGCAACATTATTTCCCAAAGGCCCGTTGGAAATCAGTCCCGTCTGAATGGGGGAGAATGAAACAAGAAACTCAAACACCTGCCAGGATGAGACAAGCTAACTTTTCAACATGATTTACTTATAACTGGCAAAAATAGGATTCATTAAACTTCACCCTGGGCTTTACTAAATACAAATTCTTTAAGAAATTTTATGGCATTTAGCTGCAATGCAAAACAGCAAAAAGGCAGTTTAACTATTAACAGTGTACGTTGTCTGATTTACCCCAGCTGAATTAGTTTGCTTAATGGTCTGGTATATTACTTTATAGACCTTGAAATTACTAAAAATTATTGTATTATTTAACTTGAACTCCCGTTTCTTAATCATGACAAAAACTTTCTTTTTTTTCTTTCTTTGTTAAGAAACGGTCAAGTAACTCACTGGCACTATCCACCTCGGTGTTACAATGGGCTGGGAAGACACCTACAAAAAAACAAACAAAAGCTCAATTAAAAGGTTGAAAGCAGCTGAGAACATTGTCAGAATAGTATTGCCTCCTGAAACAACACTTCCCCCAAAACAATCTCGGATATTTGCCCCTCCTTAGCCTTTGAATCACGCTAGTGATTAGCTGGAGGTGTGGCACCCACTGAGCACGGAGCCAGACACTCACTGGGAGCAGTTTCAACTCAGTACTCCCTTCCAAAGGAAAGAATCCTTCATCTTTTAGAGCTTTGTCGACAGCTTTAACCCAGGGCACACTACTGTGAAGGGTTTAAAGGTCCTGCTTCTTCTCCCTTTCTATTGGTTCATGCAATTTAACTCCATTTTGCCAGCACAGATTTTAAGAGATTTCTTTTTATCTATATAAAAGAGTTGATTTGTATTAAAAGTTTACTTTTCAAGTATTTATTTTGTGTGTATATCTGTATATATACAGACATATACACATCTACATACATCTTCCCATATAATTTCTGAAGCCTTATGTATATCCAAAAGTGTGAGAAGCAGGCTGGCACTTGAAGGTCCTACTAAAACAGTACTAGATGTTCCTGTGGCACAGATACAAGTTCACTCTTCATGTTCCTTCATTTCCCCTACAAAGCTGTAAAGTCTACACCCCTACACCAGCCACCCTGCAGCTGGGGGCCATATGAGCAGTGATCCCTGTCCATCACTTCATTGCACTGCCGCAGATCCAAGCCTGGCAGACAGACACTAAAGCCAGGGGAGATTTCATGAGTAAAAACCACTGTTACGTGCAAAGGAAGAAGTTTGGGTTTGAAATACGTTTACCCGAGTTGTGGCTTCTGTAAAGTCAATTAGATTCTCTGTCAGTGATTTCAAGGAAACGTCCTGGTCATCTGGAGTGCTCTATGAAATAAATCAGTTTTGAATTGAATTCCCAGTAGTAACCACATAGGTCTACTGAATACTCTAGTGGCTTCCTGAGTTATAGACCAGTATCTTTAATAAACACCACTTTTTATCAGGCCTATTTTTTCAAGTCTTTCAATTTGATCTTTTTTTAATGGCCTTTTAATTTCCCTCATTCTCATCAATGTACTGGAAACAACATCATTGCCACTATGCACAAGCAGTCAAACTGTCCCTTCCCCTCTTCAAAGGTGAGGTACTGCACCATTCGAAAGGTCAGCAAGGTCTGTGAGCGGGGTGCTTGAACTCGGTGAAGTTTATGACTATTTAGTGGGATCAACTATGTAATACTGGTTTAGAGGCACAAGAGCTACAGGGCAGGGTGCTTTAGTCATCCAGAACAAGTTGTCAGCCTGCTCAAGTAAAGGCAGCACAGGTCCAATGCTATTGGACTCTGCTTTTCTTTTGGAGAGGGACAAAAGGAAGTTTAATCCCCGAATTTGTGCTCTTCATGGAGTCCAGTTAAAAAGTACCTTAAGGTAACTAGAATATAACAAATGAACTTTGAATTTAAACTTTTCCTTCTGTGTTCTTTTGATGGAAACTGCTTATGTCAGAATTTCATCCCTACAGTCTCCTTACTGAAGCATAAAATCGTTGGGATGTATGGGGCTCCCCACCAGTGTAAGAAAAACAATCAGTTTAGGAAAGTTAAGAGTCACGCCAAGAACCTGAAAGGACACACAGAAATGGCCTTCGGAAAGATCTGTGCAGTGTCCCTGCTTGCTTCAGAAAGCACTCTGGCATTCCCCAGCCCCTGGCATTCACAGAGTTATGAGAGGCATGCAGCAAGGTCTGTCGGGCTTGCCTGGAGGCATCGGGAGCTCAGAATGTGACACAGAAACCTTTCAGGCCGGCAGGTGGTGATACCTTTGAAACAGCAGCCTCCTCAGCTGGAGCCAGATTAGCTGGAATTAGCAGGTCCTCGTGGTTACAGTCAGCATTGTCCTCATTCAACGTATTACTGAAAGGGGAAAACATTCTCATTAGCACCCTGCCTGCATAGCGTGGAACAGTGCTGCTTCCCAGATAGCTCAAAACCTTGACACCAGTTCCACTGAGGCAGACAAAAGACTGATGTTTGTATGTTAATGTAAATGCTTTCCAGCTACCTCCACAGATTACTGCTCTCTCTCATAGCTCCAGCTGTGCATAGACCCAACAGTATCGATGTCTTCTATCTCAGTGGAATTTCTTCAGCCCTTGAGTCTAACTCGCCTGAAGCCTTTCCTGTCATCCTCTTATCTTCCTCTTTAGAGCCAGGGGCAGCAGGATGTCAGGTATCTCAGTCCTTTCACAAGATATGAGAGATTCACTTGCCACTTGCAAGGATACTCACCCCGAGGCCTGGCCTACTCTGATTAACTGCTGCAACAGTAATTAAAAATGCATCCGTAAACCTGCTTAGATGTAGCCTAAATGCTCAGAAACTGTTCCTCATCTTTTCAGACCTTTTCATGATAATCTGCACGTGGTCTCCTTACCCCAGAAACATGTTTCTCCAGAATCACTTACGGAACAAAGGTGTTTGAAGCAGGGATTGCTCTCAGCAGCTCTCTTGGATCTTGAAATACCGGACTGGTTGCTGGGGGACTGCTCTGTGATTTGCCTGACAGGAGAATGTTCCTGGCACAAACCAACAGCAAACAAACAAAACAGAAAACAGGTACAACCTTCCATGGAAAGCTCTTTATGAATCCGTTTAAAGCACAGTTTCAGGATTGCTAATGTACGTTTAATTTGTACATTTTATTTACAGTACCACCCTCTGCTCCTTGCGGTCCAACACACGTGCATCTTCACAAATGGTCAAGAAATTAGATGTTGTAACCTTTTAAACTTTTTCAATGCCTGCAATCCCACTGGGCTTTGCAATAATTTCATATTTAGTAATTCTCAGGGAAGCAACTGTCACTGTCAGGGGTTTGTACACAAATTTTTTCTCCACTAGAAAACAGCTACTATGAACAGACACATCTCCTCTCCCCACACTGAAGCTGTTCACATTTCAGAAATAATTAGTGATTGAAATTGCTGTTTCAACAATGGTCATCAAGTATGGGAGAATAAAGAGCATCTGTATTATCTTATATATAATAAAACTTAGCAATTATAATCCTGGTTTTCATTTCAAAAACACTTCACAGTCACGAGGTTATGGTTCTCTATGCAAGGTAAAATGACTGAGCCTCTGGCAGACCACACTGAACTGCAGGTTCTCAGTTCTGTACTGGGGTAACTACACCACGTGTTTCTTACAAATCTATTCAGTACCTGGCAGCAGCCTCCTGAATATTGGAATTCTTGACACCTGTCATGCTGTCATCTTTTCCAACCTGAGAGGAAGAAATGGACAGAGACATACATTTCTGATACCTGTTTCCATCTTGTGTCAGTTCTGAGATACACAGTAGAGCTGAGTGTCTCTATCCCAGCACAAAAACATGCTGTTCATCTACAGCTCAGGGACTTAGAACACCAATTCTAAGTGACAAACTTCAGTGCAGAAATAAAAATAATTCACCAACATAAATATAAATAAAATACCATTATTTGCTAAGGAATGTTACTACAACATGCAAGAAGCACAGTCTTAGTGACAGAGTAACTGCTTGATTAGAAGGCAACCTTTGGAGGTTACCTGTCTCAGTGACCACTCAAACCAGGGCTTGCTCAGGGTCTTGTCCTGTTACCTGCTGAGTATCATCGAGTACAGAAATTCCTCCTTGGGCAACCATTCCAGTACAGGACCATCATCACTGTGAAGAAAGGCTGAAAACCTTTCTGACTCTACCTCGGACAGGCTCTTGGAACACCCTTATCTGCAATGCACCTTCTCCAACAGCAGGCAGTTGAAGAGAAATAAAACATTTGAGAGCATCACAGCCCTGTTCAGTCGAGTATTTACCTTGTGCCCTGCTTCTGCCTGGGCCTTCAGGATATTGCTTTTGAGATCTGCTGGAAGCCACTTCGCCGCTACAATTGGGCTCTCGATTGCATTGTTAAGACATTTATCTGTCAACTTCACCACTTCATCCTAGACATGAAAACATCTTTATCAGAAGCAGTTTCCACATGGACAAGTCTGGGCTGAAGTTTATCAACATCTCTAAATAACAACAAGGCTCTGAAGCCAGAGGAAAGTCAGCAGATTTATACTGAAAAGGCAATTTTTTCCTTTATTTTGGAACTCAGTTGTAAAGTCACAGCAACACATAAAGTAAAAAAAAGCACAATGCTTAAATGTGGATATGCAAAATGCTGTGCTAAAAATACAGTGTGCAAGAAATGAAGCGCATCCTAAAACTGCAGCCTAGTTTACTGATAGAAGATCAATATAACAGCCATTAAATCATGTCAGCATAGCCTAAGTAAAAGTTGATAATTTACTCTCAAATGCAAGTTGGGAAGATTTTTAATTTGAAACCCACTTATAAATTAGAACAAGAGTTTAATTAATGTGGTACTAACTACCTCTCCCACCACTGATTATATCAGAGCAACCTGTCAGCCAGATACATAATGAAGAGAAATAAGAATGAGATACCTTTCACTACAGTGTATTTCATTATGTGCAGTGCATTTCTTAATTATAAAATGTTAATTAAGCATTCAATCTACTAATTGCTATTCGATTAGTGGCAGAAGTTAATTAGCTGAGTGAAAACTAAACCCTGTGACCTTCCTTCTGAGGGTATGACTCAGCAGGGGGAGACAGAGTCCTGCTTTCCTCTCCATATGCCATGGTCTACGGCAGGCTCTTCCCAGGACAGAAGTGCTGCAGGACCGCCCGGAGCAGGGACAATCCTGCTGCACTCCTACTTGCACCAACTGCAGCGTGCCCAGGAGGAATGAAGCCCATCACAGAGAGAGAGAGAGCAGCACAGAGAAGTTAAAAAGAGTTGAACACCTGTCCCCCCACTGCTCTCCATCCACTTTCAGCTTGTTACATTCCCTGGAGAGAACTTGTAGTTATTTGGTCTTTAGAGAAGGGAAAAACACTGCCTTTTTTTGTCTCTCTCTGAATCACCTTCTGGGATATCCAAATAGGATCTTAGGAGACTATCTAAAGGAGAATCCGTTTTCAAATTTTGACCCCAGTCAGCAATGAACTTCACAAAATATGCTAGGGTCACTGTCAACATAAAAAGCTATGAGGACCAACAACCAAGTGCTGCTAATGACTATTGCCAGCAGATATTAAGAGGTGCATCTTCACGTAATTCATGAAGATTAACAATTATTAGACACTGAAATACTTTTATTTTAGAGACGCTGCTGGAATTGCCAAAAGGAATAATTACAACCAAATTATTATTATTTCTACAGCTGCAGCACCCAACTGTGATAATCTTTAAGTCTTTACAGTGGACCTCACTGAACCAGATGCTGTGTGTGACAGTAGCTGCACAGCATTTTGAATACATTATTCCACTGATACATTAAATCTGATCATTTTAACTGAGCACATCAGTACACTGGTGCTTGAAGTACCATTTTATTGCTTAACTTCTTCTCAGCTTCCTTCACCAGAACAATCAATTTAATCAGGTCACTCTAGCCTATTAATGATTAGACTCCCTACTTTCGAAAAGCTTAGTACTATTACAGAATATTTTAATTTAGTAGAGTATAAGTTTCATACCACCAAGGAAATATTTCTCTCAATATTAATGATCCATTTTTCTCAAACCTGTCTATTTTGTAGTTGAAAAAAGCATAGTTGTCTTACAGATTTTTTTTATGAAAAAAACATGTAGCTAGAGGGAAAAGCATCCAGCACCTGCTAATGCCTCAAGATGTCTAATTTACACGACATTTCAGTTGTTCACACAAACAGTAAGGCTGCTGGGGTTTGTCATTATTCTAGCTCATTACGAATGTTTGTTGTTTCCATGGACTAGACAAATGACACTTGTACCGTGTTCTTCAATCAAAACATGGAGCTAGGCAGCGATGCAAAAAGGCAAGGAGAGATTAAAGGCAGTAACAAGGCATGTGATCCCAATCCTTTGTGCTTTTGAGTTGTCTTCCTGGTGCCACTAAAAATCACTTTGTGCAGGAAGATGGAGCCTAATACAGGCATATTTTGGAGCAACTTCCATGTATTTACAGATCACAACAAATTCAGAAAAAATAAACCCTCATGTCCTTGCATTTCTGACTCAGGAGCAGACTTTGAACACGGGCAAACAGGGTGAACCTTAATTGTTCATTTCCCTTCAGAAGCTGATGAAAGCAGAGCGTTGGTGTATTTAAAGCTATTTGCTCTCTTTGTCAGATCTGGTCACTGCACTAGTGAAAGCTGGGAAAGGACAAAGTCGCATTCTTCCATCCCAACAGATTTTGGCAGTGAGCAGCAGGGAAGAATGAAGCCATTCATTCCCTCGCTTCCTCTTTTTCTCTGGAAGAACAGGGGTAGCTAAATAAATATTTCCCTATCAAAGAAATCAATCAGGATTGATTGATTGCAAGTATAGAATTACATAAAGATGACTGTCAAGCCATCTCTGTCCCCTGATGGAAAACAGTTAAAGATTTTTAATTAACAAAGCTGAAGTGAGTTGGCATGTAACAGTGTCATGAAGTTCAGGATGCAGGTCTGCCTTCATAAGTAGAAAGATAACACTTTCCCTCAATGCATTTTACCAAACCTCTTATGTACTGTAACAGTTTCTACATAGGTTGAATGTGTTGTGCATTGGTAAATCTTAAGTGAGACGAGAGGTGCTCAAATTTGTAATCACACACGTTCAGAGAGTATGCTGCAATACTGCATTCCTTCAGAAGTAACAGCAAGCTCCAGAATCTAAGCTTATTGCAAGGTTTTAGTGGATATATTGCATGCAATATATCCCATGCAATTCTGCCAGAAGAGGATACCACAAACACTTCTTTTACTAATAGATTAAGAAGAAAAGTAAGTACAGGAGAAGAGCCCAGAGGTATATTTTATAACAAACACCATAAATAAAAGCTTCTATTTTTCCTAAAGCAGCCTTCAAAGGCAGGAAACAAAGTATTTTTAATAGTGACTTTTAGGTCACTCTTTTCAGGACTGGTTTCCAAACCATTAACCTCCCTCTCTGAAGGGTGTGCTCATTTGGTGCTACTGTAACCTACATGTCTTTGCAATCTGAAGCACTGGGAATTTCAAGTATGCAGAGAGTCTCTAATCTTTCTTTGTCTATCTTTTTTAAACAAACACTCTCAAGTGACTTCTAGGTAAGCTATGTCATAGGCAGAAAAGTTTTATGCTATCTCTTCTACCCAAAAAAACTTCCAATGATCTACTCGTACTTTTTCCTAATATAATGTGCACTTCCTTCTTGAAAGCTGAGCTCTCTTTTACCCACCTACAGGCATCATGTCGATCCATAATTGTCCGTTATGCAAATGTTCTTGCTCTCTAATCAGGTTACTGTCCCCCCAGCACCTATAACCTCTAAAGTTACTCGGCACCTCATGTGACAGCAGCTGGATGACTGTGACTGTACTGCAGTGGCAGCTGTTTGTTAGATTAGCTCATTACAGGAATCTTAGCTTGCTTATTATAAATCAGCCATGGTTTAAAAACCACTGGAACACTTTTGGTCTGTTCTCTTTAATTAACCAATTAAATGTTTTTCCTCTCTCTGTCTGAACTAAAGTGGAGCTCAACAGGCTAAAATATTCTTAAATAAACTGTGTTCATTTGCTTTAGTTTATGTAGAAGCAGTGTTTCAGCGTAACAGGACCTACAGGCTACTGACTAATCTTCTTAGAGACCTGGTAATCTTTGTAATGCACTCACCAAGCAGAGAGGTGTAGCAGGCAGCCCTGACAGCAGCCCTGAAAGAGGACATGAGGCAAGCATCCTGCAGCACCACCCACAGCAGCAGCCTTCTCTCACATGGAGGTGAAGAACAAGTGCTTCGGAGCAGGCTTAGCTCAAACACACACTGCTAAACACCTCTCCTGGCACCTGGCTCCTGTTACTATTGAGGGAGCAAGAAACATCATAGCTGCTTCACTCAAAGTTAGATAAATCCTCGGGCCTCCCTGCAAGGGAGGGTAGTCCAAACAGAGATAACACTGTGAGGTGTTTCACTCTGCTTGCCCAAAACACAAAAATCTCCCAAAGCTTTTGCATCAGAGAAAGAAGAGTAATGAAAACTTTCACATTTTTAAAAGCTCATTAAAAAAAACCCAGAAGAACATCCTGTGTGGGGGGAGTTGTCTGATAACCAGTGAATCTATCAAAGTTCACTGTTGTAAGGGAGGATCCTGGCCTCTCCGTCCCTTCTAGCAACACTTCTTACTTTTACTATGGTTCTGGCATTTCTTTGACCCCTTCCATGAACCTGTTTAACTCACTATTTACCAACTTAAAGAACAAACTAAAAACCTAAAGAAACCCAGCACCTCAACAAAAAGTTCAAAACAAAAGCAGGGAAAAAAAATTGTTTGCCAGTTTGTAGATATATTTGTTCACTGAAACCCGCAATGATTCCTGGAGGTGACAGGAGAGAGGGAAGCTGGGAAGAAAGAGTGAAGAGGAAGGAGGGAGAAGAAAGCCCTCGCCCTGTTCAGGGCACTCAGGCTTGTACTTTGGCTCAGCTGCCCGTGAAGTGCAACCTGACTTGCTCAGAGGGATTTGAGAGCAGTAAATCAAACCACATCACTCCTCTCTATGTAAACACAGAGCACTAACACCTACATCAGAGAGCAGGTACAAACTGGTTACTTAACAGGAGGGATGGATCATCGGCAAACTTGACTCAAAACAAAACGTCAGAACAACCTTCTCGGAACGGAAAAATGCCAGCAAATCAGCTCAGCCTTTCCTAAAAGAGGGTGAACTACACAACACCATGCAGGTAGTAACCTACAGATAAAAACGACTGAGAAACATTTCAAGCGTTTATGCCTTTTACTCCCCCTGATTTTAGAAAATCTCACCAGGTGCACACACACACACTTCTGCCCCCCATCTTTATCTCACTGCCCCCTCACACACAGGTTTATATATCATAAAGCATTTGCTTTTCCTTTACTACCCCCCAGTATTACTCACTCGTAAGTCTTAAAAGCCTTGCAAACAGAGCAAGGTAAGTGGAAGACTTTTCCGAATGATCTGAACAAAATTCGGGGCCGTAGCAGAGGGAATGAAGGCCAAGTACCTGTATGTTTATGTTTACGTTGGGACGCTCAGTCAGCACGGGGCTGCTGCGCTCTGTCTCCAGCTGCTTCAGTTTCAGGAACGTTTCTTCAAATGCTGAAAAAGACAAAAAGATATCATCTTCCTAAAGTCACTGTGGGGTTATTTGACTTGTAACTTGCATTATTCCTGAATACTAATTACCTAATTTCCAAGTTGTGCAAAAAAAGCACAGGGATGGGAGAATCTACTTGCTCAAGTTTCAGTGCAAATTTCAAGCCTGCAGACTGTGTGCACCAAATCACAGCACTCTGCACTCCTGGGAGCTCATTTACCCAGCTATCCTCACAGTGAGGGAGCGAATACAGAGTTAATTCTTAGATGGTTGCACTTCACTATATTTGTGGACAAAGGCATATCCGATGAAGAACTGACTTTTCCCTTGTATCTCTGTCCTTGTTATTCCAGTAAAGGGTAAAATTGTCCTTATGGATACAATCTAAGGGAGCTTCCTAAAACAGTTCTGCATTTTTTGTAAGGAAACAATCTCATATCAACCTAATAATTTAATCTTGATCTCACACAACATAATAGGGAAAAATCTGTCAGTTTGCTTACGATCAGAGTCTGCTTTTTCCGCAGCAGTTTCCTTTGTGTCAGGAGGAGGGCAACTCACAGCCTCTTTGGAATCTCCTGTTGCCAAGCCAACTGAGCGGCCCACGGCATCATCCACACAAGTTTCTGGCAACTCTGTGCTGTCTAGCAAATCAACAAGAGGGATGCTGCAAAGGCAGAAAGATGGGCAGAGAGACGCACAATCACGTTACCACTCTTCCTGTAACAAGAAAAAGCTTTAACACATGCAGTCTCTTTTTTCAAGCTGTCTTTTGCTGACACAATCTAGAAAAACTGTTTCAGGTAAGTACCAGACGCTGGCTTCCAGCGAGCTTCAAAAACATGAAAAAGCGAAAATTTCATGTCTGTGTAAGTGACTTCGTAATAGAACACGTCCATGTTGCCTGCTGTGTCACCACATAGCAGTGGAAAAAGTGAAGAGAGAAGGAGGGAAGTTTTTATCCATTAAATACACTTTTTGGAACAAACATTTGAAGTTTTTCTAACAAACTCAAGGTACCCTTTAGGATTTTTACCAGAGAAAAAGAAAAGTTAGGGGGAGGGAAGTTGGTACCACAAAAAGCTGTTTGTGCAGCACTTCACCCAACACTTGTAAGCAGAAGAGCGGGCAGAAGGGTGCACTGCACACGTCTGCACTGACCCTGTTATGGTCAGGCGCACCTAGGACCAGTTTCAGTTTTGTTAACTTAGGCAGAGCCGTGAATGAAACCTTGGCAGACACAGTGTTTTAAGTGAACCACAGCATGTACTCTGTAGCCTGCCAGGATCACACAGTTCACCTCCTCTTGTTTCTGATGGAAATGTCTCCTTTTTATTTTGCCCTATGAGCTGTATTTTCAATGAACAAGTAAAAATAATTATAAAAAACCCAAAAATGATATTATGATGCTTATGTTGTGCAAGCAGTCAGGAATCTCATACATCTCTCTAAAGGCTGGGAACAGCTAAAGCTATCCTAACAGCAAACTAACACAGAAACCACTGCTGCACAACGCAACGGCTCATCAGACAGCCTGTGCACACAACTGCAGCTTTACTGCTGCCCTGTTCAATCAACAATCACCCTCACAGTTTGGCTGCAATATTGGTTTAAGAAGAAAAATCTACCAATCCCCTAAGCAATTGTCCTGTCCCAAATATGAGAACAACAATACCAAGCCCATACTCACCACAACAGAACCTACCCTTAAGCACAGACAAGTTTTCTACTTGACAGTTTAGACCAGCTTCTCCCTTACCACTACCAGGTTAATGCCTCATGCCTCTCTCCAGCCCTGGAATCTGGAAGCAGTGCCCTGTTGTCACTAGAGGCTCCAGGAAAAAACTCCTTCCCTCCAGCTCAAGCATACAAAAGAATCCTTTCAATGTTAAATATATACCTCTGAAACAGATTACAGGATATCACCGTTTTAGTGCTAATAATGTACGAATCATTGTAAGTCAATTAATTGCTGTGAGGCCAATTGAGGCCACTGGCTTCATTCTCTCAGAGCAGTGGAATAAGAAGCTACTAGCAAAGCAAATAATAGGAAAATTTTTCAATCTCCTGTGCAGCCTCTCTCTGCACCGCTAATGGGAAAAGGCAAACAGCAGACAGCCTTGCAGAGAGAGAATGCTGGATACAGAGATTTAATTGTTAGAACTAACAGACAGGAATAGATGCTCTTCCAATTAAGGCAACAAGGAAAGCGAGACTGAATCTCATACCTTACTATGCTGACACATGAGTGAAAATGTTTTATAATCTTCACATGGAGACAACAATTTTCTTCCTATTTTCTCAGTTTTCTGTAAATAGTCTCCAAAATCTTTAATATGACAACCATGATAAGAAGGTCAGATTTTACCTACAGCATGGAGTTGCTGACATCATGACATTTTAAAGTAACTTGGCATTAGCCAAGATAAACTCAAGGAAGCCTCCTAAGCCAAGACTGAAGTTGGAATTGACCTCATCTTGCCTTCAGACCCACTGAAACACCTCCTCAGCCACCCTGAGATGGGCAGTGACCAAGAAGAAAGAGGAAACTTGGGAGACCCTCAGCCACTGGAATTTGCAGGCATGAGTTCTCCAAAGAGCATTAAAACCTTTGAAGCCTCCCAGACTCTTCACCCTCTTCAGAGCACCAGCAGGAAGATTACCAGGCAGGCTTCATAAATGGCCAAACTATGGAAGCAAAAAGCACAAGAAACTTGAATCACTGCACAGAATTTCTGAGACCTCTTATGAAACACTGATGAACTGGCACACCAACCATAAGGGAAATTGTCAAAGGCTTCCCTGGAAAAGCAGGGCTTCTACAAGAGTCAGCTCCCAGTACTCAGGAATGGAACAGACATTAGCCTTCCACATTCCTGCATTTACCCACATACAAAGGGATATTTTGAACTTTGCAAAGTAGTAAGTGCCAGGCTTTACGTCTTCAAATCAACTTCTACCAGCATATTTTACAAAATACTCCCTGGGAAATGCTTAAAATATACCAGGAATTCAAGCCATTGATAAATAATTTATGATCAATTTATCAATTGATAAATAATTATCAATATAGGAATAATGAAGATAGTGCATGTAAAGGTTTGTCAACCCACTAATAAGTCATTACATGCTCAGGGAGCTCACACAGTCAAGGGTGTAGCTACTGCATTATCCCTTCTTTTTGCCTGACCAATATATTGCTATAAATATGTACCACACAGCATTCAATATATAACACGACTGAGAAAGCTCTGAGGTACAAATGCTGTGGGTTTTAACTTCCTAGTTGAAAAGCAAAGCAATACTTCATGCTAGTTTGTGAAATATGATCTTCAAAATACAGTAACTGAGTCCTACAAAAGAGGTTGTTCTCTTGGAAACAATCTGATTTCCAAAAGCATGGAGTACCATGCAAGCTCATTTATTTCTTCACACTGGTAGTGACACAGAATAGCCTCTCACATAGACTCTGCAAGGTAGTACAACAGTATGAAATTCTTTGTTAATTTCCTTAATTTTGGGGTAACCAATGTTGTAACTGGAGGTAAGAAGTGTAGTGAATTTGAGCCTTTTGAAATTGTTTTCTCCTAAACAAAAATGCAAGATATTAAAAAAAAAAAAGCTTCCTTTTCCAAGTGAGGAAGGCAAAAGGAAAAAATCTTGGGTTTTAAGATCCTACAAATGGAGAAATGGATACAGCTCACATAGATTCAGTTTCTAATCAAGCAAATCCCACATTCCAAGACTTCTGCTGTCTCCCATTTGTTTCAAGATAATTCCAAATACTGACACAGCATAATATATACAAGTGAACAACTACAGGAAATGAAAGAAAACATGCTTAGGAAAACATGCTGGCTGCAGAACCTTTGGGCATATTAAGCAAGGATCTGTCACCACAGAAAGACATCCGTGTGCTTCCCCACTGCAATTCATAGAGGACGTGACCTCTATGTCCTGTCCCTGTAAAAATGCAGCTTGGTGGTGGTGGTACCAGTGTTACACAATTTCTCTGTCTGCTACTGAGAGCTGTCTCCCATCCTAATAGAGACTAGGATAGTAATTCTCCCCAAGCCATGAAGTCTTACCAAAATAATCCCAGCACAGAGGAAAATGGACCCTCAGGATGTATGCAAGAGTCAAAGCCACATAACAAAAGCATGCAACATGTATCATACTGAAACAAACCAGTTCTAAAGGCAGATGGGTTTCAGGCTGCTTCCCCTATCCTGAATCGGTCATGGAAAAAATCTACAAAAACCTGAGCCACAGCTTTGATTACCAAACTCGCTGTGAATCCCAGGCAATCCATGACCATCATTAGGGTGGTCCAGCCCTCTGCTCAGCACTGGTGAGACACCCTGGAGTGCTGTGCCCAGCTCTGGGTTCCCAGGACAAAAGACACATGGATATACTGGAGGGAGTGCAGCAAAAGGCCATAAGGACAACAAAGGGTCTGGAGCATCTGAGCTAGGTGAGCCTGAGAGCTGGGACTGCTCAGCCTGGAGAGGAGAAAGCGCAGAAGGATCTCACCAATGTGTATAAAAACCTGATGGAGGGAGTAAAGAGAACAGTCAAACTCTTCTCAAGGGAGCCCAGAGAAAGGACAAGAAGCAACGGACACAAACTGAAATACAGAAAATTCCACTCCAAACACAAGAAAAAAACTGACTTTTCTTCCTGTGAGGTTGGTGAAACAGGTCTCTGGAGGGTGTGAAGTCTCCATCCTTGGAGATACTCAAAACCTGGCTGGCATGCTCCTGAACAACGCTGCTCTACTCGGCCCTGCTCTTACCACGGGAGTGGACTGCATGATCTCCAGGGGCATCCTCCAGCCTCAGCTGTTATTTAATTCTGCAACAGCTAAGCAAAACTTCTCTGATACTTGAGGACTCAGCCACTACTTGCAGTGGCCTGACCTCGACAAAAGCACATCTGGAACTTAAAACTCTGCAATAAAACAATCACTTGTTATTGCAGCAGTGTTCTTGCATTTTAAATACAAAACTATCCCAAGTTCCTCCATTCAAATTAGTGGCTTCTTCTCCCTCAACTACACAGACATACACAGACATTATACGATATTGTAAAGTTAAACAACCTGTTTTCATTTGCATATTGTTATGCAACTTTATAAATAAGAAAGAAACAAATGGATTTGCTTCACTCCAGAAGTTTACAACATTCACCATTCAAAACCTAAAACTAAAAAGAGCACAAGGGATTGCTCCTATCAACTTGGTAGATCTCACAGATCTTTAGTATAGAGCTTACTTATACTTTTTTTTAAGCAGAGTTGTAAAATAGAGACTCATATTAGCAAACTCTTTACCCCATCAGATAAGGGGGTGAGGAGGCCAAAATATCTCAGGCAATAATAAGTTATGTCCTGGCTGACACTTACTTTCTTGGTTCTTCAGGTCTGGATACCTGAAAACAGTGTTTTTTTTATTTCTGAGCTCCGTGGCAATTTGAAACATAGTGAAACAATTTGAAAATCATTCAAACAACTTCTTTACACTAAAAGCTACATATAAATTAATTTTAAAAGCCCTCTGTTACAACTTTTCCTTTTTTTTTTTAAGGAAAAGAATATTGCAATTTAAAAGCAACAAACTTCACAAAACACAAGGAAACACAGCGTGTTCAAGGGTAAAGGTTTGTTCCTCATGTTGTTAAAGGCCCCCAAGAATACCAATGAGCCATGAAGCTGGAGTCTTAACCTCTGACTTAACAATTAACCTCATGAATCATATGGTAGGACTGGTGTTTGTCAGGAAATACTTCTGCTTCTTTTCAACTGGACCAGAGAAGCAAAAAAGAAAGAAAAATTTGTAAAAAGCAAAAAAATAATAATAAAAAAATTACTCTTTGCCTTTTTGAGAGTTCTGATAAATTTATTCTTAAAAAATTGAAAATAATTCTATTCCATTTCCAAACAATATTTTTCAGAAGAGGTCTTACTGAGAAAAAAAAAAAGATTAGTTTTCAGATCAACCATGTATCTTAGATATTTTTACATGATCATGGTTCAAAAGGAGAGGCAGTTACATCCTCTATTTCTCTTAGATTTTTGAAACCATATTACAACCCACTAGTTGCGTATGTAGTTTTATAACAAATGTGACCTCCTGCATGGCTCTCAAAGATAAACCCAGCTTAAAATGAATCTTTCTGTCATTAAGAAAAACTTTAACACAATTTAAAAAATATATCTACCTATATGCATACATAGATAGATATATACTGTTTTTAATGTAAGGGTGATGTGCAGCTTCTGGTCTATATGATGTTTTTCTTTGAAGACTAAACACCAACAGCACAATCTGCAGAGCCTTTGTAATAAAAGCTTTTGCCCCTCTATAGTGAGCTTTGGGTCTGTTGTCCTTATCCCAGAGGGAGCTCAGGAGGTCATTTCCCAGCCTCTGCCGGAAAGCAGTGCCGAGCTCCGGCAGGGCCCACGTCTCAGAGACTGGTCATGGTGGCGTGGGCAGCGCAGGCAGCGGCGCCGCCGCGCAGCCCCGCGTTCCTGGCGTTGCGCTCGTGGACGAACGCGGGGCACGGTCCGTCCGCGGCGCGGCTCCTCGGCGGGGCCCACGCCTCCCACGCGGCTCCACCACGGTGACAGCGGCCGGCGGCGTCAGGGGGCCTGGAGCGTTGGGGAGCGGGAGGGGGAGAATTAGTCAACGGGCACGGAGGAGGAAGAGGGTGGAGAAGCAAAGCAAAGGTGAGGACGAGAAGACTGATGCGAAAAGACGAGGAAAAGGGGCATTCCTGGAAGGTGAATACTGAAGGGAAGATGCATGCAAGTATACGTGCGTGTGACGACGCTGCCAAATAAACCCCTTTTCTGCAAAGCTTCGTGCAGGTTTTTGCACAAATCTGAATCGACAAATTAAGCTCTCTCATGTACATTGCTTTCACTTCCCAAATGTAAAGCACTTCATATTTCAAAACACTTCACAGAACTAAGCAAGAATCATGTGCATTTTACAGATGGGAGAAAATAATGCGATGGAAGAACAGACATCTGAAGTATATGGCACATTTTATTTGCAGAAAACAAGTTTAAGTGGCAGCTCTAAATGTACACCTGAAACAACTATCTATAAGTAATACCAGTTTTCAAAGTGACTGGAAAGGGCAGATTCTAAAGCAGATTTAAAAGAAAAAGGAGAAGAAAATAGAAACTCAGAAAAAATGAACATTACTGTGCAGGAGCAAACAGTAGAGCAAATAAATCATCCACAATTTAGGTGACTAAAGGACTAGTACTACTGAAGAAGTTGCTTGCAGCTATCACTTGCATTAACATAAAAAAATTAGTTGGAAAAGAACCATTTTACAAAAGGTCACAACACAAACTAAGACCTCACTTTCTAATTCTGCATATGAAGGCATAACGGTTTGTAAATTTTAAATTTAGAATTCCTAAAATCAAACCCACAGAAACGCCGTGCACAGTTATGGCCAGTCGTTGCCACAGCTGCAATAAAGCCCTCCAAAAGCCAGAAAGAGGAGCAAGGGAGAACACTCATCACTTTAAACAGTGTTCTGAAAAATATTATTATGCAGGAGCCCCTAGCCAGGAAACTGGAAGGCTTTAGGCACAAGAATCTCTGAAGCAGCAGGGATAAGCAATTAACTGAAAACAGCCAGATTTTAAAATACTTTAAAAATGGATAATGATCTGTTAACTGTTGTCTGTGTAGCACTACCATCCTTCACTGGTATGTTTTAGGAGAAGCTGATACAAGGTACAGTCACATATCAAAAAAGTGCTTGGAAAAGTGCACTTCATAAACTACTGAAATTAAGGAAATTCCTAAAACGAAGGTATTCCTTCAATTTAATGTAAAAGATCCGACTTAATGAGCCAAATCTAAACAAAGTGGAAGGATTGTTGCTGTTCACATAGAGGGGTCAGATGGCCTTCAGCTCAAATTCCACCTTCTCATGTTCCAGAACAGCCAAGTAGACAGCTGAGTTGAAAGATCACACATGTTAAGGCAGGCAAGCAGAAAAGCATGCAGGATTCACAACAGCAGTAAATGATTAACATTTAGAGATAGTCCTCCTTTAGAAAAGAGACAGGATTTATACAAAGGTCACCCATGTGTAAATTCATAATTTTGGTTTTTGTGAAATACGCTGAGGAAGTGACCCGTGAATACCAAGGGCTCCAATCCCCAACAGCTCGTTCCTTTAATTTACCATTTCTCTCATGTATGTGGCTACATCCACTAGCAAAAAAAAAAAAAAAAACCTTACTTTNGGGACCATCCACAAAAAAAAAAAAAAAAAAAATCCTTACTTATCCCACAGTAAGGAAGTAAATACTAAACCTTTGTCTCCTGTCCTATCTTAGCACAAAAAGAGCTTCCTGGGGAAAGACTAAACTTAGAAAGACACTGATCATGTTTTAGGTTTTCCAGACTTGCAGCTAATATTCCAGACCATTTTCAGATCCTGCAGACCAGTACAGCTTTCCTGTACTGACAATTTTACAGGAATGAAGCAAAGTAAAAAAAAAAAAAACCCACAAAAAAATAAACCCAGAAATACTAGGATCCTTCCTATCTGGCAAAGTACTTTCTACAATCTGGCACAATTGCTGTTGGCAGCTGCCGCATTAACATTTTAAATTAAAGGAAACATTGACATTAGGAAGGGATATAAGCTGCAAGGTAGCCAATACAGGCATCTGCCAAGCAGAGTACAGAAACCCAGGAGGTCAGGACCTTACTTCTAAACCCCTTCAATCTAACTATCTAAAAAATCCACAGTCCAAAAGATTTTGGTGTTCTCAACAATCTTTGGCAAGCTCTCTCTAAAAGAAGACTATTTTTCTGACAGAAAGCAAAGATAATTCATGCAGAAACAGGCCAATTAAAGACAGTAGCAGTTGAAAGGAGATCTTGTTAGCAGCGCCGAGACACCCTTGCAGGCACAATAGCCAAGTCACAGCCCCCAGCAATAAATATGTATGTTCTGGCATTTACATTAACCTAGCCCCGCTTCCCATCTAGGAAACCAGAATGTAGCTTTCCCATCTAGGAAACCAGAATGTAGCTCAACTCCTGACTCAGCTCCAAACTGTTATCTTTTTCCTACAGCTGGATTTGCCCTTTATTACAGGCAGTACTGTTTCCAGTGAACACACTAAAACCAGAAGACAACTTTCAATAACAATGGCTCAAAGAAACGTAACACAGACACAGTAGAAGCACTGCACTCTCAATTAAAATGCATCAGTTGCCACGAAGCTTGTTTTCTTTAGGACACACTGTTTTGGGTTACATGCAGGTGTATTTTGCATTCACTCCCACTCTTCTATACAAATGCTACATCCTGCAGCAGCTGGCATGTAAGCTGAGATTCCTGGACAAGTTTAAGACAGACAGGCTCACGTTCTCAATCCTAAGAACAGGCATAACAAACCCAAAGCTGAAACAGAGTGGCTATAGAGCCCTCTCTGCTTCAGAACCAAAGCAGTGGGATTTCAGTAAGCAACAGCAGCCTTGCAGACACGAGCAGGAACATTAGCCACAAATCAGATACCCAAGAAGAGCTGTCTGGAGCAAAGTCAAACATTTCCACCACAGGAAATACAAGTGTCTAGCACTCATCTTGCAATTAGGCCAAAAGAATCAAAATAAAACCATATTGAGAATGCTGAAGAATAAGGAAGCCACCACCTTTCACCCACCACCATGGAAGGAATCGAGCGATCAACAGGATCCCACCATAGACAAGCAGAGATTTCAGATACTAGATAAATTAAGGGCAAAAGAAAGAAAAACAGCATTGATCACAAGTTCTGATCGAAATGTCAATAAAATGCAACTCAAAGCAGAATTACCATCCCCCTTATCATTCAAAATTGATAGTATTAGGTCTTTAAATGAAAACAATTTACAAAATTAAAGTACATTTGTCACGGCACTGTTAGAAACTCCTAGGTATCCATTAGGTATCATCTACTTGTAAGAGATTCTGAAGCAAAGCAGATTCATATGCCTGACAATGGGAGAAAGACCCTTTCTCTTGAGGGCTGAAACTGCTTAGGATAAGAGCTTTCATGTCACTCTATTCCACCACTACTGCTCCTGATTAGTCTGGCAGAAGGCAGAATTTCCCTTCTTGGATAAGCCATAGGCACGAGAAGCCAAAGAAGTTAAGATGACCTGTGCACAAGTACTGGGTTGATATATGCCAGTTTCGGTTTGAAAACAGCTTTGCAATGTACAATTAATTAAAGAAAGGATAAATGACATGTACATTTATCTATCTTCAAACAAATCCTCTTCATTTTGAGATGAGTGTAATCCATAAAACAAATATTCTGATTACATGAAATCAAAGCTCTTATCTTCAGCTTGTGTCATTTTCCTCAAGCTCCCATTCCACCCAAGCTCATGAGGAAAGGCAGCTTGCCTATTTCAGAAGGTTCAAAAGACAATTCACAAGGATACCAGTTCACAAGGTTCTGTATTATTCTAAGGATCAAGGTAAGTCCTTGGGCCCCATGATACCAAGCAAAGGGTTACAAGGTTATGGCAAATGAGAAGGACCCAACTCTCTCCAGGACTTGAGAACGCTACTCCTGACTTTAATTCCTTTAGCCGCTGAAGAAATTTTTTTTTGGTTGGCAGTGATTAAGCCTGTTGTCCTCACCTCTCCACACACAAAAAATATGAAGAAATCAGCCGCATCATCCCTAACTTGATTGTCAACTTACATTACAGATACAGGGCTGGCAGCTTATTTAAGTACAGATAAAGGAAAAGCTACTTGAATCATGCGAAAGCAAGCAAAATTCATTTCCCAGCAAAGCTGAACATACCACTTCTTATCTTGCTGGCTGGCTCCTGGACTCCTTGGGAGGTTTTCTATTTCCACTAAGACTGGTGCAGAAGGAACCGCTGTTAGGACAGGTAGGTTTGGCTTTGCATTCCAGCTCTTTGGAGACAGAATATAAACAATTTATTATACACACATTAATGAACTGATGACACATTAAAGAGAACAAAACATATCAATACTTCCTCTTAAGCACAAAGCTGAAGGAAGGTCATTTTCTTCCCTTACTTCCCTAGCACTGGATACCTATGCCAGTCTTTTCCAGCACTGTACACGGTTAGTAGTTAACTGTAACATTCAACTGGTCAATCACTGGATTTCAAGAGCAAATACCAAAATCCTCAAATCTCTTGAGACACATGAAAATTGCCTTTAGAAAGAATGAAAGACAGTCCTTACTTGTGATCCATTAGTTTGGGTGATAACAGCATTGTTGGCAGCACTGAAAGACAAGTAGAATTTAAAACTGAATCAGATCGACAAACTGCTTTTGCAGGCTGGTAAAACTGTAAGGACTTTCAGAAAGAAACAGAGTCTAAGATATTTCCAAAGTATTAGCCTCTTCTCAAAAAAACCTTAAAAACTTCTGCTTTAGGTCAGTTGTCTCATTCGAGGTAACTAAGGGTATCAAGTTATTTTTTTCTTAGTTCAAGCTGTAGTTTATCTGTAACTCATCTGTTTTTAACTCTTCCTTTCCTAAACCAGTTTGGTTTTAAAAGTCTTCCTGATTCAGCAGTAAAATGTGGCACTTCTAAAGCAAAAATGACATAATTTTAGTTAAAACACACAGCAAAATGTGACATTGTCAAAAGCTCACCTACATGCTGTAGACATTACGTTTGTTCTGTAACTAGAACACTCCTGATTTGAAGTTTCACATCACAGAAGTTTATCAGAAAAATTAATGAGTTTCTTCTGCATACAACCTCTAATGGACTTAAAAGCAGCTATTCAAATTTACATGTACAGCAACTCAGCACAGCATTAATAATAATTTTATATTATTAAATATTTACTATATTTGATAAATTAAATAAGACCCATATCCCTATTCTTGATGATTTCTGAACCTGCAAGAGACATTTCACATTTTTGAGAGACTTAAAAGCAGTAATTAAGCATTACAGATCTCATGCAAAGCAAACTTTTCCCCCAGACTTCTGATCTTTTATAAAAAGGTTCCCATCTCCTATGACCCATTAATTTTCTGATTTATGGTCTGGACAAGAGCTATCCAACCTGGCAAGCTGACAATTCAAACAGATTTCTGTATTTACTTCAGTGACTCTTTAGAATTATTTTATTTAAAACACCCTAATGTCAACACTGAACAAGCTGTTCCTTGCCTGTTTCCCCCTTCACCTCTTCTCTATTGAGAGAATGTGGAGGCTACCCCAGAATTAACAGGAATATTAAGGAATGCCTTCTGAGTAGCACATTCCCCTGTGCTGGGTTAACACAAAAGAGTGGAACAACATACATCTTTCATGATGCATTTCAATTAGCAACACTGGAGTGTAGAGTTTCAGAAATGGCATAGCTTGCTGTGGAGACACAACAGTGCCACACCTAAGTGCAGATCAGGAGACCGCAGTCTTATCAGGAGGAGAAACTGCACATGAAGTTTCTCTTCCCACTCTCAGAATGACCTAAGCAGCCTGAAACTAAGAGAAGGGCACGACAACACAGCATGACAAGAACACTAATTAATCAAACAGTCACATTTTGCATGCAGAGGATCTTAATGACACTCAGTTTAAAAGAGTACTTTCCCATTGTACAAAAAGAAAAAACAATACAGGAAGTCACAGAGAGTAACTGCAGCCTTGTCCCCACACTTCCTAGACCTTCCCCCTCTCTCATGCAAGAATCAGCCCTGCTACTACAGACAGAAAATGCTGGGCTGTATTAAACCTGTTGTTTTGAAATGTTATTTCGGCATTCCTTACCCACCTCACCATGGTGCTCAATCTCTATGAATATTGACTTTTTAAAAAATAATTTGGTTGCAACTGATCATTGCAGTGTTCACAAGATACTAGGGCAAAGGACAGAAACCACAACTGAGTGACCTAAGTTTCTTCACTACAAGGTAGTTCCTTTTAACCTGGTTTCCTCTCTTCCCTTCAGGAAGGGTATGAAAATTATATGATTCAGATACATATGAGTAATTTACATTGCAACAGCAAGTATGAACTGACACATCCAGGAAGACTTTTGGTATAGAAATAACGAATCAAAAGGCTTCCCTTTCAATGTTGATCATGAATAAAAATAAATGTAAGCATAATACAGAATATAAACCCATCTACTTATTTCAAAAATATTCATTTTACTGTCTTTTCCCTGTCTTTGACCTTCACTTGATGATGTATTTAAGTCACACAGCCAGAGCAGGAAGATTTCAGGAAGGAGACCTCCTCACACATTTCTACCTGATCTCTTTACATGGCAGCACATGAACTACAGCTCATATCCAGCAAGAGCCATAGCTAGTAATAAACAAACTTCTTTGCTAGCTAGTAAGCAAGTCTGGCAAAATCGTCTATGTGCCAGCAACACAGGAGCTTTGCTTTGAACTCTAACTTTTATATAAAGCAAACAAACACAATACCCATGGCAACACCACAGTTAAGAGGCCAACACTCTATATACTCCTGCTGCAGACACGTGCTCAAGTACAGGTGCCAAACATCAAAGACAGAAATTCAAATATTGGAATGCATCTTACCTTGTTTCTTCCAGTTTAGCAGTGTATGCTGCAAAAATATAAAGCATTAATTAATATTTAATTTATAATTAGGTTATCAGTTAATTATATGATTGATAAAAATAGCCTAGCACTGCCTAAAAGTAGGCAACCAAAAGTGCAGAAGTTGAAACAAAAGAGCAAAAGTTGCACACATCCCATGTATAATGTGTGAAAAACAAAATCTAAATCAGAAAATAAAATAAAAAATCTGAAGAGCAAGCAAAAAGTTAGATTTAAGCAAGTCTCTGAAGGCAGACATGGCTGTCACACTTTGACCTATGCAAGAGTGGGAGTCATAAACAAGGTATCACATGCTGTCAAATCATGATAACGAAGTGCAACTCCTAAAATCTCAATGACAAAAACTTTTAACTCAATTCATCAATTTTAAATACTATCATTAATGTATCACTGTTTCCTGGACCCAAGTTTCCCATCTTCATACTGAGACCTACTGCGTAATTTTCATGGCTTGCTAGGCAAGCTGGCTTGGACATGCTTTGGACACAAGCGTTTTCTGATAAATACATGAGGTTTCCTAAATAAGTCAAAGAAAACCTAATTTTGAAAATTCAAGAGAAGGGCAAACAACTACAGGAGAATTCCTACCCAGAATTTTTAAAGGAGATGATTACCTGATTCTCATATTGGATTATACTTCTCAGAATGGAAGTTCTTTTACCTTTCATTTGCAGTGTTCGTCTTGAGTATCTCTTGCTGGGCCTTCTTTCAAAGGATGCTGATCTCCTGGCTTTGTTGGTCTTTGTGGTTTGATATTCTGTTTTCCCACTAAAAATGCCATGTAAAAGTACAAAGTAGTAAAATAAATCACTTACTCTTAATGACAGAATAGAGACACTGCTCATCAAAACATCACATTTCTATTTTAAATTCATAGCTTACTATCTGATGTCAGTTCTAATAAAACATCCCAAACTTCACACCTCAAAAGGCCTTTCACAAAAGAGGGTAAGAGTTTTAGAAACATTCTCTTCTTCACCCCATTTCCCCAAGACGAATGGCAGAAGCAGTGACTTTTTAAACATTACGTTGCCGATAAAAGCACGCTTGCCCTTTGCATATTTCTGGGGTCCCAGTGCACGAGGCTTGGGAGAAGCTGAAAATTCTAGACGAGAATAAAGCTTAAGTAATACTGCCAAAAGTCATAGAGAAAGATGATAATAGGAGTAAAACTCAGCATCCAGGAAAAGCAAGGAATGACAGAAGGTATGTGCCAAAAGACAGATGACACTGACCTGTATCGGAACCGAGATCCCAAGCGAATGAAGCCAGATCGACTGGAGCTTTTCTGGACAGGACCTCGGAGCCGGAAGAAGGCATGGTGTTCCACTGCACACTTCCACAAGTGTTTGCAGGCTTTGGGATGATCCAGTCTAAAGACAAAAGTGTGCTCCTGCTCCTTTCCCTTAAAGCACACAAAGCACACTGATGACTTCCAATATTTGACTTTGAGTAAGTCAAAGCTAAAATTTCATGCAAGCTAAATGAAATTTGGTTTTCATGATTCCTAATACATATATATTAAAAAAAACGTTTTAGGCAGAAAAATCAACCTTTTCAGAAGTTATAACGAACAACTGCTACATTGTTCAAATTTGGAAAGGGCTGGAGTCCATATATTTAACAAGTCAAACCTCAGAATAACTACAAACTAAAGATACCATTAGAACAGGAAGGTACTTGTTGATGAGGCTAGCACAGTTTCACTTCCGAATCTGATCTCCTCAAATTACCAATGCTCACTTTTTAATTGTCTCAGCTGCATGCAAATCCTTCCCCATAGGAATAATTCTGAAACCTGCTTAAGTAATTCATTCGACTGAATGTGCTATGTGGGGTTTTTTCTAAGCCTTCTTGCGCAGTGCATGCTGTTTCCAAAGTATCTGCTCTAGTTTCACCAGGCATTCTCTTTTTAAAAAACAGGTGATGAAAAAATTTATTTTTTACTTAAGTCCCTGCATTTCCCTCCTCCCCCTCAAGTCACAATCAAAAATCTTTCATGCATCTACATTAATTCTCAAAACTTAAATATAAGAAAAGAGATTTAAGAGTATGTAAACTAGTACTGTACAATCAAGACTGAGATTTCACTAAACAGATATTTATCTACCTGTTCATCATCTTCAACAACAACCAGAGTGAGTTTGTTCTTCTTGAAGTCAAGCCTTGTTATCTTTGGCCTGCCAGATGAACAGAAAGTGCAGGTTATGTCTAACTTTTAGTAACTTACTGAGAAGGTACCTCATATTCATGGTGTTCTCATAACCCAAACAAATTATTTTTTTTGCTATCATAAAAGAAACAAAAAAACCAAAATCAAAAATGTATTTTAATGTACAATCAGAGAGCTTACCAGAAAAACAAACCAATCTTTGTGTCTCCTTCAAAGACAAGAACTCCTGTAGGTGTTAGTCCCAGGCTGTAATCATTGCCATCTCTTGCCTAATTGCCACAAAATAAAAATTATATTCAATTTGGTGTTTGACCCTCTATCCAATTTACTAGAATGATTCATGTAGTTTGTCTGCCCAGTGTTATAATTACACACACATCTGCTTATCTTATAAAACAAAACTCTTGTGTTTTGATGATCTTACGAAATGGATTTTTCTTGTTTGCAACCCTTCAATAAGGCTGACTAAAGAGGAAAATGAAAGTTTCTTGATTTGTCTGTGTAATAAAGATATCCTTATGCATTTGCTGCACTTGCTCCTCCACAGGAGAGCTATGGTTATTTGTAGTTCTTCAGGTGGTAGCTAACTGGACCCCAGCAAATTTTAATTACTATGATTTTTAACAAAACTCTTAAGTCTAAATACAAACAGTAGTACATACTTCCACATCAGTCATATGCTTAACACAGAGCAGATATGCTTGGACTCAAGTTATACCTTCTAGAAATATATACCAAAAAATGCAATGTTGACACTAAGCCAGATCACTTGTTATGTAGATTGCATGAGAACAACATTCCTTTTCTTTCCCCCCTCAAAGTAGAACCAGTGTTGAAATGTAGCACAAAACTAACATTATCATTTCCAAAGGTCACCAAGCTGTGGTTAAACATACCTTGACTATGTGCATGTCTACACCATACATTTCCAGCCACTTCGCTTTGTTTAAGTAGTTAGTTTCAGCCTGTGCTGGTGTTTGCCCCCTGAAATAAAATTTTTGCTGTTAGGTACATGCCTGAAAAAGCACAGAAAGGAAAAACTGGTTTATGAGGAAAGAGGAAAAGAACTTCCTTTGAAAGTTTGTGAAAAAATAACACTGGTGACTTGTTCAGCTTTAATGAACACCAAGGTCACTTTCTGAAGTTTTAATCTGAAACCACTGCTGCAGAAATTACTGTGTTTCAAGATTTTGTACCTCATCATTTTACTCAGACCTTTGAAAAGCTTCATTTTTCACATTATATTCTCTTACAAAATATGACAGAATCATATTAAAATTCTGTTTCTGAACAAGACCACAGAAGCAGCGTCAGCAGAATCCTTTAACAGATTCTCTTCACAGAAAAATCAGTGCAAACAGCTGGGTAGCATTCACTGGAAGACCTAGTACCTGCATTCCTTCCACTTCTCAAAAACAGCTAATTCCATCTCTTCAGTCTGAGTGGGAACAAACCTAAACTCAGACACCAGCTCAGGGACATGTTCAGCAGGATCATAGTCTCCAAGTTCAGCTACAAAAAAACAACACTGTTAGGCACTGTTCCCAATAAACACAGTGGGTATTTCTGCATACACTGGAACTTCTGCATACTTTTCTAGTTAGTCTAAAATACTAAATTTATTTTTGCATTCCTTCTTCTCCTCCAATTCTCCCTATTTTTGAAGACTCACCTTTTTTCACAGGGAAATTACGGACACTGATCCAATGGTGTGTTGTCTGCACAAAAGCCTTGTATTAATGTTTACAAAGTATTATTCACATATTCCTTAAAAAGCTTTCTATAAAGGGAATTTATCACCATCACTGAAACTCACCTTTTTTCTTTCTAGCAGATAGTTTTCAACATTTTTATCTCTGAAGTATCTACTGAGATGACAGCTGACTAAAGTTACAAGGAATTTTGCCTTAAAGAATTAAAACAGTATCTCTTGAGATTTATAAAAAGCAAAACCAGTTCTGACATTTTTAATGAAACTATTTGTCCATTCCACAAATCGGTTTCTGGTTTTAGGATTCTATATGGCCCTGCTAAAATTACTTTGTGTCAGGGCACAATCATGCAGCTATTTGTTGCTCTCCTTTTCATCTAAGGACATAATAAATGCCCTCCTGGGTTGGTCAAATGGCTCATCGAGTCCACTGCTGCACGCTCAGAGGGACAGTAAGAGATACTATTTGGAAAGCATACTGGAATGTACCAGTCAAGGGGTGTGCCACATCAAAAGCACAACTCCATCTTCCACAGATGCTAACAAGTCCAGTTTTAAAGACAAATAAATACCTAAAATGCTGAAACTCACAGTAAGAAACCTTTACAAAAACGTCCTGATTTTCAGCGCCACTAAGCACTGGCTCCTCCCACTAATTTCAAGTTGCTTCTTAATGTTCAGCTCATAGCCAAAAAATTAGGAATAATTCTGTAACTTGGATTTTGGAAGTCTGATGCTGGCCAATAATTGCTCTGTCTGAAAAATGAAACTACAGATGTTTGTGTAGAGAAAAATAGAGCCATCTTTGGGAAGACCCGGAGAAGTCAAATAAATGCCAGTATTCAACAGGTACAGAAATGACACATGATATAAAACCCCATTTCTTGGATTTCTGAATGCTGCAAGCATAATAATAGTCTTTTCACCCCCTCCTTTTTTTTTTTTTTTTAAATGCTGACTGAGGAAGTCCATAGTTCTATAATAATTTACTCCCACTAAAACGCCTGCCTCTGCTGAAAGGAATGCTGTCAAAGCCAGCTTAGGTTCCAGCTGATTTAAATAAAAGTACACAGTTGTCAGACAGTAAGATTAAAGCCCTGCTAGAGGCCTCATTGTGGAGAGAGGAAAGAAAAGACCACCACAAAAAGCAGTGCGTATATGGCCTAATTAGATCACTTTGTTCTTCCAAAATCTTATTTACTGAACCTGTGTCTTAAGGCTCTAACAATGCTAATATTTTAAACTATGGAATGTATTCTAATTTATTTCCTTCCACACAACAGAGCAGGTTAAAAAGGCAGGTGTCTTCACAGTTTAACCCCAACTCTTATAAAAGTGAGCTGTTTTACTACATCAAAGTGATTCAGGAAGGCTTCAGATGCCATATCTTGTGTGAAAGTCGGCAGATTTGCACAAAAACACCTGAGAAAACAACTTCAGGGCAAAGCTGTTTATGTTCAGAACCTCCTTGTTCTGTTTCCCGAGGAATTGAGTTATTTTCTGTACATGCTCTCAGCACAAGTACAATCAAAAAGACCTGCATTTCACGCTGGATCACTCATGTCTGGGCAGAGTCTATTTTATGGACATATCAAGGACACACTTTTTAAAACAGTTAATAAGAGTCTACACAAAGCTGTTCGTGCAACTTCACCCTTCCCTTCTTGCACCTACTCACCTTGCATGTTATAGGCTGCCAACTGGACGGCGGTGTCAAAAGGACATTCCAATCTGCCAGAAGAAAAATGCATTGTTAAAACCTGCAGACAACTTATGTAAGACAGTAAGAAACTGCAAATGTCTGGGATAAGAAAAGGAAAAAGTGTTAGTAGGTTTTCAGAAAATTAACAGCAGATAAGCACTACATTATTTAAGCATTCCTCTCCTGATAATTCATGCATAGAAAAGTAGTATTTTACAGAAAAGAAAGAAACCATTACATTACTAAGCAAAACTTACTAATTATCAAAATATATATGTAATAAACTCTATGCTGAACACACTTTAAAACACAGTTTTAAAGGCTGCTTACTTTCCACTAAGAATATCCAGCTTCAGCTGCAGAACAAATAAATACCTGTAGGATTAAATAAGAAATAAGTCATTGACTAATAGTGCTAATGTGTCACTCAGTCAACGAGACTAAGTTAGAACCTGACAAATAAAAATGTTTCCTACACTTTACATGGGTTTTCAAGACGAAAGAAACTGCCCTGTGACCTTTCAAGGCTTTATCAGTTGGGTTTGTGTGTTTTGCAGGCATTTCAAATGAAGCAAATCCAAAAGTACAAGTTGCCAAAAGCTGAACTACAGTGTTGCATGGAAAAATAAACAGGATACCCAAGTAAATATATATTGTTTTTCTCTTCGGATCCTACTTGAGCAAAGAACAACTTGCATCTTCCACATTTCTCTCATTATTCATACACATACCAGTCTCATAAAATAATGGTTATTTTTCAGTCTTGCAAAAAAAAATGTTTCTACTATGAATTGCTTAGTTAAAATCTAATCTGGAAAGCTGACTGCAAAGAGACAAAATATAAACAGTAGGCTGCAGCCTTTTCAACTTGTTTACTCTTCAGAGCCAGCTTTCCTTCACTGCCTTGCATAGTCTCTACTCTTTTTGGTTAGAAATTGGGCAAATATTGAATACAAATCCCTTTGGTGTGCAATAATAATCCTCCCGATCCAACATCCCTGAAGAGCAGCCCCCTTGCTCCATTAGGGTACAAAGCTTTCCCTTAACAAGAGAAGAAGTCTCATCAAATATAAAACACTGGCATCCACCATGGTATCTAGTTTGAATTCTAGCACAGATGCCCAGAAGCCTTACACACAACTTCTGCTTCACCGTGTGCCTGTGCCTCCTCACACTTTCACACACAGACACAAAACAGATGCAGGTGTTTTTCCTACAGGTTCCATAGAAATCCACAAATACTTTGCCAAACCATTCATTATCCAAAGCTTTTTGAACACTAGCCTCTACATGGGGAATAAATTTGGTTGGTACTGACCCCAGATACGAAAAAGAACACAGGCCTCCAGGGTATAGTGTGTGTGACCAGTCTGTGCTTATCAGCCATATAATGCTTCTGAACAATTCAAGAACTTCCCATGCTGTGTTATGTGACCACTGCCTGAGAACGTGAGCAAGCTGCACCTGCGGAAGCTGAAAAGCAGCTCCAGCTGGGTGTCCTACTGTTTAAAGGTGGAACCCTCAGAAAGCCCCTGCCAGTGACACCTATAAGCCACAGCAAAGCTCCACTTCCCACTGCTTCTGCTACTTTAAGGTGTCACACTGTCTCAAGACAGAAGGACAACTTGCTACTCTCCTTTTCTGGGGGATTAGCTAAGCAGGCAGACAGTGTTTAAAAGCCCTCAGATTTCAGGTCTGCCCTGACAAAACCCACATAGCAAGGTCTGACTGGCAGAACTCAGTCAAAATGGATGAGAATGTTCCATAGTGGTAGATATAGATGCTGGTCTGAATTTTGTCTATGGTTACTGGTTTTAAAGATAGTTAAATGTTTATTCAGGAACATGAACGGGGAGGTAAAACTCTTTCCAGATCAGCAGGAAAGCATTAAAAAGCAGCAGTTACCACATTATGTTACCACATGTAAACATGAAGCTGCACAGGCTACATATGGCTCGAAGGGGTAATGCTACTATAATCTTCCTGGTAGCACTCCAAGGGATTTGGCTAAAGTGCACATCGAAGATCCACACAGACATAAATCTGAACAACAAACAAATGCACTTTACACACTTACAAATGGCTGAGGTACGAAATGTCTACAGCTATCACAAAACATAACTTTGTTAACTCTCTAAAAGGGATCAGCAGCAGCGGTAACAACGCAAGGAAATGTTGCCTTTTACAACAGATTTATACTCCTGACAGATGGTAGGTTGTGTTCTTTTTCAAAGCACCCCTAGCTGTCTCAGCCCAGTAAGAAATGCAGTTCTATGAATGGATCTGTGACATGCTTTAATCAAGAGGAACTGCTGCTCACCTGATACTACAAACCTACACATATAGTACTGTCATCTCAGCTCAACATGGCAGTAAAATACTACTTTCCCTTTCCATAAGCTCTGTGAAGACCATACATGCTATGAAATGCTAACTGAACTTCTTTTTGCCAAAGAGAAGCTCTAACTTGCAATTCAATGCTTTTCTGCCAGGAGACAGGATGACTGCATGCAGTTGAAACTAACAGCTTAAGAATAAAGACAGAGGAATGATGTCTGTTCTCTTCAGTGAAAACCTCTGTCCATCCTGTATAAGCTACTCAGATCAGTTGCCAAAATTGCCTAATGAAAAACGGTGCATTAAGTAATATATAAGTATTTAGATCTCTGTATGTCACAGCATATTAATTTCCACACACAAGATTGCCACATTACAAAAAGAAAACTAAGCAAGCAGTTCTAAGGAATTCTCTGAAACATCAGAAGTGTTTAAATAAACACCACAGAAAACATTCCCTGGCCTTATCTGGGTCCCTCGAACACAAAATCCCTCTTACCTTGTTAGCTCTTCACGTAGGTTGTTGGGCTCTGATGAGTAAAACTTTACACGAAAATGCAGACAATATGGGGGGCCAACTGCAAAGCAGAATTCATTCAAGACAGCAGTAACAGTTACTGGATGAGACAGCTTATTTATTTATCACAGAATCACATCACAAAACTTGACTGAAATTGGTTGGCTATGTTCTACCACAAGGTCTTAAGGCAGGAATTTGTTTATGCCAGGGAGATCTGTGAAGACCATCAGGGTGAAAGGACACTCAAATATGCACACAGAATAGTTTTATGTGTTACAAGTCAACCCAATGATAATATCACATTAACCTGATTCTTCCTGCCAAGAGCACATGAATGTATGTTAATCCCTATAGTTAAGGGCCCTATCCATCACCAAGAAAGCTGTACATCTTGGCTCTGCAGTTGACTGAAACTTCAGGCATGCTGTTGGTCTCTGCAACACCTTCCCAGGGCTCTGGGAAATACTCGCTGCTGACATCTCAGGCCCTTCTATTCCACAGAAGTTTAGACATACTTTATGGGAATTTAAGATACCCTTCTACAGAAGAATCATCTCTTCTGGAAACCAAAGAGTTACTTCAGCAAAAGGGTGGATTAACAGCTCTTTAAAAATGTGCATCGCTCTGCTGATTCTTGCATTTGACAGGAGGAATTTTCTCCCTCTCAGTGCTTCCAAAACCTCTCTTGTATTAAAACAACACCACAAATCCCTGAAGACTTCCCACAGTGCAGAGCAAGGAAGCTGCTAAACAACATCTTACCCAAGCACACATCACTGCAACAACCGGGCCACACTGACCCCTTGTGCAGCAGGTGAGGACTTGTTGGACTGGACACAGATGCAAGCATCCAGGACTGCCCCATGCATGAGGCTCCAAGACAAGTTCTCCTATAGCCAGGATAATGCTCTATAACACTAAAACATCTTCAGCTGCCTTGACTCCACTTTAACTATAATTAATGAGCCCATAACATGTTTAATTAAGAACATTAGAATAAAGTACTATGAGCTACAGAGGGAAGACGTCATTAAACAATCAGTAGCACCATGCAGGGCTTTTGTCACTTGTCACCCTCACTCCCTCACAGGACACTGCCCCCCACCACGCATTTCAACTCGCTGTGCTTCTTGTATGTTAAATACAATGTCCAAAGAGACTAGAAAGAACACTTACTTTTAACTTGCTTTTTGATGCTTTTTGTGTTGTCCAGCCAATGCTGAAAAATAAATTAATTTCATTGAATTATCAATGAAGAAATCTCCCAAAAAGAACAAAAAAGGAAGTGTTAGTGAAGACCATCTTGGAATAACAAGTAGTTTGTTAAAACAATCTAATCCAAATCCTTCACAATTCACAGCTCTCTCTGTGCTCACTGGAGATCCTTTTCTCAAAGTTTGTAAGGCAAAATATCCATTTTGAACAACAGAAATATCCTGTAGAACCCTATTTAAACCAAATCTTCAAGACAGATTTATCTACTTAAAAGAAAAAAAACGTACTAACAAACCACTTTACTAGATTTTCATCCAGTCCAGACAAACACTTAATTCACACATTAGTAGGTCAGCCAGTGACAATGTGCCAGAGAAGCATAAATCATAGCTGGAGACTCTGGCACTCAGTTGCTGTGTGATGTTTACTTGGGGCAGGAATGGGAGAGACAAAATAAATTGTTGGCTTTCAGGCATTTTCTTTAGATGACTCAAGTCCAGTAACAGCAGAGCTGTCTATGTCTCAACATCAGAATCAGCTCTACATAATTCTCAAAAATCTATTCACAGATGACATTTTAGCAATTGTCACGTGGGAGGACAAGTAACTGCCTCACCTACTAATGCTAATTATAAGCTATATACTAGACAAGAAGCCAAAATAATGGCTTGACTTACACTGTGTACAACAGCATGTGAAAAAAGCTATCCTTGGCAGATTGAAACACCTACACATATACACTGTACTCCCCAAAATTGCACATAATCGCACTGCTGAAGAGTTTATACCAGAAGTTAAAGCTGGAAATCCAACACACAGCTAGCGGGACACATCTCCTTCCTAGTGCTGTGCATTGCCAACAGCTCCCTCCTCCAAAGGAGGTGACTCACCTAAGCAGGAAACATGGCACCCTATCCAACATAATTGCATTGACTCACAACAGCCAGAGCCAACTACCTGACACACCATGTCCTGCATGGTTCACCATGCCCAGGGAACAACACCTCATCACATCAATCCCAAATGTCACCTTGCAACTAGTACAGGTGAATTATATACTTAGCAACACTCCTTTTGTTAAACTATGTGACAAAGTTCACAGCGAGCCCCAGGGAGGACAGAAAAGCAACAAGGGTATGAAAAAGAACCGGTATTTTCAGGTTGCAATGCCAAGTGCAAACGCATTCCTGCCTCCAGAACAGCCCTGCCTTCTGCAGAGAGCTGAAGTCAGCCTGTAACCCAGCTGGGCTGTGACTGATTGCTGTATTAGCTGCACATGAGAACGACCGAACCATCTGCTGCTGCTGTGCACACAGCTGAGAACGCTCATTGCCTATTCAAACTAAGTAGCTACAGAGAGCTATCTGAAATGTATCTATTACATTTTTAAAATAAAGAAGGAAGCTTAAGGAGGAACAAAGCAAATATTTACATAAATTTTGCTACACTACCAGTGAAATGGAGTTGAGCAATTTTTTTTTTCTTCAAGGAGATCATATAATATTTTTTTCCTATTCCATAAACTCACTTGCTGTAAAACAGAGTTTACTTACTCCTTCCTCCAACAAAAACATAAACAAACTACCCAGCTGGAGGCTTGCAGGTGATTTAGATACAGGAATGGCAAGGAGAGCCCTTTCTAGGCTCCAGGACTGGCTGTGCCCCCCTGTTTCATCTCCCTCCTGTTTTCTCTCATCTCCTCCACATTCCATGGGAAGGCAACAGAGAGGCAGGCTCACGACAGGCACCGATAGCGTTTCACTCTGCTCAGCTCTGACTGCTGCTGCCCACAGGAGCTCTGCTCAGTGATGAGGGTGTGCATGGAAGAAGGGAAACAGAACTGCTTTTAAGTGGGGGTGGGAGTGAAACAAAAAAAAAACCCAGCCCCAAAACTAACACATGAATGGACAGACTCAGATGTCAAGAAACTTGAGATTTATTCCAAGTGATTAAAATGGAATTCAAGTGGACCTGGAAAAAAAGTTTACTTTTGATGAGGGTTTGCACAGCACAGTCTATTGCCGAAAATCAGAGATAAAGTTTGCTAAACAGAAGGCAATACAAACAACAGACTGCACAGAGTACTGGAAGTCCTTACTAAAATAATTTGCTGCTGCAGAAATTAAAAACAAAACACATACAAAAACCCCCCCAATCCTAACATAACAACATTTCAAGAAGTTTGGGTAAATGAGGTTTATTTCATAAGATGTTGAGGCTAAAACTGGTCCCTTCCTAAATATCAGACTACAGTGAACACAGAAATCGTAGGAAAACAACAATTCTTTCACTTCACTAATTGTTTCAAGATCTTCTTTAAAGAAGCTCTTACTTGAATACTAAAATCCAAAATGTCAGGAAGAGTTTCTATTATCTGGGTTCCCCCCGCTCCCCTGGAAATCTTTAACACCCAACTAGTGATCACTTCAGCAGCAGAAAAGAATGAAAAAAAAGCAATCCTTCAGGTGTCCACAATAAATCTACTGAAAACTCATTTGTAGTTCAAACAAGTGGGGGATTTATAAAATTTTTGTATAACTATATGTTGCTAGTTTGTATCAGTAGGCGTAACTAGCTCATATGGTAATATTCTTAGATTTAAATTGGGTAGCAGAAAGATTATCTCCTTCAGAGCCAGTGGACAATTCTGTCTACAGTAAGGGCCTGGATTCTTACACTGTTTATTTAACAGGTCTCCTGAATAATCTTGGACAAGTCACTTGATTAGTCTCTGTTCTTTGTTTCCAGCTGCAGATTGGGTTTCTGCTAGAACTTGCCAGCTCCTTTTGCAGGAATGGCTGCTATCGCAACAGTTCTTCATTTCTTAAAGCAATTAATTATCTCTGGCTGTTGCATTCAGCTCTTCTGGCGAAATACAATCTTTTCTGCTTCATTATACGCAGTTCATCATTAAGGTCCAGTTTTAAACAGATTGTTATCTCTACTCTGCTGCTTTTCAGTCACACATAGTTAAGAAAAGGAAGCAAGACAAGTTTGAAATCCCCTGTACCTGGCAGATTGTGCAGTATCAAATATTCCATCAGGTGCTCTCTGGACTGGCAGTAATCATTTGCTAGACAAAAGCAAGGCATGAGCCATTGCTGTGGCAGAAAAGATTAACTCTTATTAACACATTTCAAAATGAAATGGCTTTATTTGCTAACAGATCAGGAAGAGAAAAAAAAATTATCATACAGATAATTCTACCAGTTAAAAGTAACCCACTGTGAACTCTTATGAGATCCTAGAGACAGGGAAATAAATCAGAAGCCACATGGCAGAAACTGAGTTAGCATACCTTAACCATACAGATTATTGTTTTTCTGAAGCAAAAAGATAAATGCAATAGAGTCCTTCACTATCAATACTCAGCATCCTGAACTGCACATGCTGAGCACAGCTAACATGATTTTGAGAAATATGAAACGGTATGCAATGAGCTGTTTTCGCATTTCTGTTGGTATGCATGGTTCTGAATGCCATCCGTTAGTGTACTGGTCTTTTTCTCCTTAGTGTTAAATGTCTCTGTTCTGCAAGAGGTTGAAGACCACTTTCACTACTGGGAACTACACACCAGCAGCAGCTAATCCCACTAGCCATGAAGTTTGCTTCAGATGCTGCACACCAACGATTTTCTCCAAGGAGCATGTTCTCTACAATTACCTGCTAAGCATAAAATTCGATCAGAATAACTTTGAAAAGAAGCCATCAGGTTATAAGTGTACTTTGGGGCGGAGCACTGTGTCCAAAGCTGTCAGCTTCTTTCAAAGGTTCAAGTTTGTGGAATTTTTTTGCCTTTGCACAAAGCTGCAACAATTAAGAGATCACCTTCAAATTGTTCTGGACACAGACCTTCATAGAAATAAAGCAATATAAGTCACTGCCTCAATTTTTGTATGCTGACCTTGAACAATTCAGATACTTAGCTCAGCAACAACTCTCTGTGCTTCCCATCTGCCATCCTAACCATGAAATAATTCTGAAGCAGCCTTGAAATACAAAACCAATTAGGTTATGCATCTAACAAATAAGACTGACATATGCAGCAGGAAAACTCAGATCTCATTCTGCCTGGGCATGTCGGGCTAAGTGAACACATACAGGGATGCAGGACAGAGAAAAAAACATTCATTGCCTAAAGACTCATTTAACTTTCAGCTACGCTTGTGGGCAGGATTAAGCACTTGACCATAAGAAGTATCTATATAAAACTGTATAGCCCACAAGTGAAAGAACTGTGGTTGCTTCTGACAATGCTCTGCTTCTGATTTCAAAACCTGTTACATTTTTAGAAACACACAATAAAACATCAACAAACTTGGGCTTAGAAGAATCCTCTACTTGAACTGATACCTACAAACACACCCATATCCTCCCAAAAACTTATAGTTGCAGGTCTGAGTCACAACTGATTTAAACAAATCAAAGGTATACCCCTCTTGCAAGCAGACGTTAACAGGGTGAGTTTTGCTGACAAGAAAGCTGACGGCATTTGCAAAGGAAAACCTTCTCCTCTCTGTGTGCCATACAACAAAGGGCCAAGCACACATTCCAGTTTTGCCCTTCCTCTCTGCATCATCAGCACCAAGATTGCCTATGTGACACACCAGGCTCTGGGGTCTTACTGGACCAGCCTGCCTAGTGACAACAGGAGGTCTGACAGGAACACATGTGAAAACAAGAAGGGAAGAGACAACAGCATCGTAGTATGTTAGAGTGCTGGAGGTGGAATTAAACTTGGGGACACTGAAAATCACACACCACAGAGCTTCTGCACAGAACTTAATTCACAAAAGGCAACTTTCTTACAGCATTTTCGTCAATATTAAGATTTAACTTTCAGACTGTTGCTTAAAAAGTGCACAACTACTCACTGCCACTTGTGCCGAATCCATGAACCTTAGTCCAAAGTAGTCGCTTTCTATAAGGTCCAGATGGTACATGATCTGTTCAAACAGGAGCTGGCCTTTGGCTTTTTTCTGAAAAGATAACAGGATTTAGTACACAGCAGGTAGATTTAATGTAGCATCTACCTTCTTCTAGGCACACATTATATTCTAATTCCAAAAATTCAGTTTCTGAAAACATAATGTGGACACCTTTTTTTTCTCCCCTCATATTTATGATGGCTGTTTTTCTCAAAGGCAAACGTGCAGCCCACAAGAAACACATTTAATATCCATAAAGAACTTGCATAATCTCCTTTTTTGGAAAATGTCAACACTGACTTGCCCAACAGAGTGTTAAAATGTCATTTTATCATTTTTCCTTTTAGGCTTTCCTTACTCACTGACATTCGATAGAACTGGAAACACAGCCAGTACAATTGCAATAACTAATGTACTGGAAAACTTCTGGAGCCAAGCACAGCAAATTGCTTATGAATTTACTACTGTTTGGTATCTAGGCGTTTCACCAGTTTTGAAGCAGGTAGCAAAGCCTATTGAATTAGGAGATAGCATTCCATTAGCAGCTACTAGGAAACAGTCTGGGCAAGCAAGTTGAATAAATAGCACTGAGATATTACATTTACAAAACTAAGTTCATAAAACTAACTTCTAGGTGCAAAAAGCCAGCTCATATGCTCACACATAATTTATGAAAGAAACAGCTCTGGCCCCAAGGAAACATCACTTTTACAGTGATGATCTAAAAAATTAAACAGTTGTTTTTAAAGAAAAGGCACATAAATAGCGCAGAGCAGTTTCTACACAACATGTATTTTTCATGCTATGAGCTCCTTTATAACAATAAATGGAAAGAATAGCTTAAGAGTTATTATAACTATGATGCTTACATGTAATAAAATACATTAATAAATTTCTAGATCTGAGTAAAAGTCATAGTGTTAAAAAAATTAAATGCAAAGAAATGTAGACATTATTTATGCTTGGTCTGCAAGCAGCTTAAGGGTTTCTCTATTTCTGTAAAGCCACCATCTTGCAATCTTTTATCTCAATATTTCTATATTCACAATGTGAGAAATGGGATAACTTTCTAAGTGTATTTTTAGTAAGCTACTAATCAGCAGATTTAGTACACCTCTCAAAATTCTGGGACAGCCAAATTTTTATTCTCAGAAATAATCTGGTTTAATCAGTAAGTAATATCTAAGCAAGTAAAGTTGCATGTCATAATTTTTGCCACCTTCCTCTACCCTGATCTTCAAATATTTTATATTCAACTTTGCAATCATGATCATTGGTTTACTTGATGTATCAGTTAAATCCAACACAACCTATCACAGCTCAAAGCAAAATCTCAAAAAAAATTTGTAAACTGAGCCTGTCTAAGCAAATTCTCACACAGTTATTTATTTCCAGGTACGGGGGAGAATAGCAGGAATGGAAGGCATTTGGGCCAGCGGGCAACTTCACAAACACACAGCATCTATAAAACATTCTATAATGCAAATACTAAATGTCAACCTCATCAAATTCATTCAAAGTGTTTTCTGTTGGCCTCAGGAAAAAAATTATTTCTCAGGCAATAGCAGATTTATTAAACACCAGCTCTAGCAGAAGCCTTAAGGCAAATCATCTATACACACAAACCCACACTTTTCTTCCACTAGTTGAGTCTGTAGCCTCGGTCTTGAAAGACCAAGGCATTGAACTGTTGATATTTTTTCTCAACACAGGATATCTTCTGCTTAAACATTAATATAATAATACAAGTGAAATCAATTCAGCACCTGCAACAGCAAAACTAGAAAAACACTCTATATTGCATTGAAGCTTTCGGCAGCTTGTCTAAAACTAGTGGAAAATCTCCCCTTATTGAGCAGAACATTTGAGATCCTTCTCAATTCCTCTGTAGGTCATCTTTAAAAAGTACAATTAACCAGTTATCTCAGCCAAATTCCCTGCTGGCGACAGGAGCACTTTGACTCCAGCCTGGAATACTACACATACTATCTCAGACAAACCACAAGCGAAACTTCAATTTCTGCAGTGTTAAATTAGTTTCACCGTGCGTTCACCATTTCGGAAATCTCAGCAGAGGACTCAAAGACTAATTGGACCCAGAATGCCTAACGTGGGATCAAGTCCCTGAAGAAGCTCCACAGTGGAGCGGCTGTGGAAAGACGTGCAGGACTTCTGGTTGTTTTCTGACTTAAATCACCAGGGCCGTCAACATGGAATTAATTATGTACTACTTTGCATATGACTTAAATCATCAGCAGCTGTATTTGGAGCAAGTCAGCAGAAGCGTCACACATGCTTTGCTTACAAAAGTCCTTCCTCCTTAAACAAACGGCAACCAAAAATATTAACGCTTTGTAACCAGTCAACTTTTATGCATCAAAATCCATTTCTGCCTGTTCAATAAAACTATGATCTTAAGTGTTTTTAAAGAGCAAAGATACACTTTAATTACATTTTCTTGTGAAAAATTACCCTAACTTTCTAATGGCAACAGTGGTGCTAATAACATCAAGGATGTGGGTTCTATCCCCGTATGGGCCATTAAAAGTTGGACTCCATGATCTTTGTGGGTTCCTTCCAAATCAGAATATTCTGTGATTCTGTGAAAGTGACATTTTTATCCTGCTGCTGTCCCACGCTTTCTCCCCCCTCTCCTTTCTTTTCCTTGCAGCAGAGCTCAGGTTACACTCAAAGGACAAATATTTTCAAACTGTTTAATGGTTACTGATGAACTATTAACAACTCCACTCCAATCAGTGGCTGGTTCTCCCTTCAGAGCACAAATTAAACTCCTTATGGGTTTGCAGTTCAGTAAAACCTGACTACTTGATTTGCAGAGTTTGCTATTCTCTCTAGGAAGCAACAGCAAACATCTCACAGGAGGAGAATCAACAACAGGAAAACACAAATAAAATATACCATATATATAGGGCAGGACATCTCCTGGTTTTGCCACACTGGATAAAAGCATCTTCTGATCACTTCGGCAGTAATCACATGGCCACCGCCCCCCTCCCCCCTTTCCCCAATGAAAGGGATGCTCCCAACTAATGACATCTCCTGCTGGTTTTAATAACTGCAATTGCGGGCTGAGTAGGTGTTACAAAGGCTGGGCTGAACCCCGGTAGCTCAGCAACAAGGTTGGGTGTTCCCCTCGGCTGGTTTGTCCCTTCACTGCCGGGGTAAAGTGATCCCGAGACATTCTCCTCGGCTCAGGCATCTCAGTCACCGCCTAAAACTTGAAAGGCAGCATTTATACCCTCTTCTCATGGTCTCAGAGTATCGGTTATTTCATGGACACGCATCCATGAGGGTAAGCCGGCCAGGTGCTCCAAGCCTGCCTGCCTGATGTCCAGGCTGCCAGTACAGACCAGCACTACAGAAGCAACACAGGCTCACAGCAACTGCAGAAGAGCTTGTGCTGCGTGAGCACCAGCTGAATGGCTCACTTCTTAAGGTTTTTAATCACAGCAAAGTAGTTCTTTTTTTTCCAAAACTTGAAAAAAACCCCCCAAGAGCAAAATACCAACCTAATAAATGTATTAATGAAAGTACTTTTATCAGAAAAGAATCTTTCTCCTCTTTGTTTATTTCTTGCTTCGTCAAGAAAGGGATGTCCCTATGCAAGATGAACTTTGAAAAAACCAGATGAATAATCATTACCTTCATGGGACTTACTATCTCCTGCGTCTTTGCAGCTGTACTTTTTGTTCAGATTTCTTCAAGTGATAATGTTACTATTTTTAATTAACAATAACTAACAGTAGCTATTGCCTTTTGCCACTGAGTGGCAAAAATTTCCCAGTTTTTGTCAACTCATCAGGAGGGTCACCATTCATATGCATACCAGCTTCCTTAGAAATACACCATTTACACACACACACACAGAGAAGGTATGGATCCCTATTCAGGATTTACAGCTACCCAGTTGCTAGGATGTCACCTACGCATGTTTGTAGACCACAGCGGCACGGAAGCAGCAGATGAGCCTGTCCATTTTTTTAATGAAGTAAATCCCCTTCTCCCAAACCACAGGTTTCAAACAATGAAGCCATGAGAAAGCTCCTATAGTGAGCTTTAAAGGAAAAAGATTTCATCTCAGTATCATGCAAACGGTGTCTATAGTTAACATCATTAAGGTTTGCTGGAGAACTGGAGGGTTAAAACCCCTTATCTTTACAAAGGCAGCGTTAGAAGTACACATTATTTGTATCACCCTGATCTTACGGCTTTAAGTACTGACCTACAAATGGAGCTGCTCTTCTCCTCAAACTCCAAGCATCAGTCCTTCAAGTAACTTTTCCAAACTCTCCAGTCAATTTTCTCATTCATCTAAAGATGCCACTGGCAGCAAAACACTAGTTCTGCTTCTTTCTCTGGTTTATCCTCAGTTTTTGACAACACTGCCATACACACTTGTGAATATAAAGCCCGGCAGGCTGGAAAGCTGGGGAGAATTTCTACCTCCAGAGACAGAGCTTACAAATTCTTCTGTTTACTCAATATCTCACAAATACAGGAAGGTAAGCATTCAGGATTAAATATTTTGTTCTTTTATTCTCTGGAGAAAGAAAAAAGCATTTCCCAAAAATCTTCGTAACGAAGAAGCGATTTCAATACCCATCCTAACTGTACATTCATTAGAGTGCTATGTTAGAAGGATTTTAATGTACTGTGCTCAGGCTTATTGACCCTATTACCTAAAAAGGCAAAGAATCAAAGCATTCATACCTGTCAGTTTGTTTTGTGGAAGTCTCTGTTTCATCTGCCTGAAAGTTTTTATCTTCTAACTGCAAATTTGATTTAACCAGTTTTTTAATTCTTTCTGATACAGAATATAGCCAAACTCCTTGTTCAGCATTAAGGTTTACAGATTAAATGCCTCTCCCCATTATACTGCCAAACATTTCAGTTTTATTTGGTGTTCCACCTGCAGATTTCTCACAAGCACTCTGATTAAGAAGCACCAGAGAGTCCCAAGCCTTTGAGCTCTTTGCAGAGGCAGTTCAGTGGGAAAGCAGGACTTCAGACAAAATTCACTGTTACGCTGTGAGTTAAGAATGCTAAACTTTCAGGCAACTAAACCAGCCTGCAGCATCAGCCCCAGAAACACTCTGGCAGCTCACTGCAGGCCAAACAATTCACTCTGCAAGCGGCACAGATTGCTGCCAGCTGCTCCCTTCCTCCCTCCTTTCCAACAGTGCCAGGGCAGGGAGCACTGCACCAAGACTGAAATGCCCGAAGAGGCTGGGCTGCGAGCAGGACTCGGAGCGGCCAGTCCGTGTTCAGTCTCACCGTGCACTGCAGCCTGGCACCCCGGCAAGCACCGGCTCACCCTGCACTGGGTCCCCCCAAGCCACACAGACAGCACCTCTGCTTTGGAACACATGGCTCAGGACTGATTTTGTCCAGCTGGAGGCCCCTAAAGGTCTTTCAGTACTTTAAGCAAACACTCAAAAGCACGTCAATACTTTCAGACAGAAGATCACATGGGAAAGAAAGTTTTAATCCAAAACTTTATAGCCTTAACACACACACAAAGCGGCATGTTCAAATATTTATGTAATTACTACTTTTCTCAGCTGAGCTTTATTTTGAAACTTTAGAGGTCAGCCTTGAACACTCAGAATACTCATTTTATTTGATGACCAATTTTCCAACATTTTTAGCAGTATTAGATTTTCTTGTTAATCAGCATCCATGCCACAAACAGCATTATGTATTTCATATTCACATCCACAAATATTCAACAAATGGCCATAAATATTCTACAAGTTTTTAATAAACCAGAGTGGATTACTGAGTAAAATCAATTATCACAATAGATCTCTGATCTTGTAGTCAGATCAACACAAATCATCTCTCTCCAAACAAAAAGTCATTGGCACTCCTTAATGATTTTCACATTCCAGATAGATTTCTTAATTTTATTTAAAATAATCACTACAAATACAGTCCTTTTTTTTCTTATTTTATACTCCAAAAGTCTAAACAGCTTAGTTCAATCCCTCTATTCCACACAGCTTTTGGACTGGTTTATACAAGACCTTGTTTTGATGATACTTCATTATAATAAGGACAAAACCATCTCATTTTGCAATCTCCATATCAAATTTCATGCATGTGTAAGTAAGGAATATTCCAAGATAAAAAACTACTCAGAGAGCATCCATTCTCGTAATTTGTGTCTTTCATCTTACACCACCAGGAAGCTTTTACCTAAAACTTAGGTTGCACGTACAGAAACTGGAATACAATTAACACTCCATTATCCATGAGAAGATTATGTAAATTGTGGGTTAGGCAGGGTCAGGGTTTTTTTTACTGAAACACCACTGGCTTCCACAAAATACAGTTCTGCTTCCATAAAACCCTACACTTACTATCTGTCTCTCTTGTAAGGCTGACCTTGTTTCCCCATAGAAAGTGATCCAAAAATTTTTTTTTTAAAAAAGCATATTCCAAGTGCACATATTTACATTATTTATGTTATCATTTCTCTGCCCATCTACATTATCTTTTCCCTCTCCCAATTAGTACTGTGGATAGCATAGAACTGATGAAAGCATATACCTAATTTTAAAATATTTTGATTTTAAAATCCTCTGGAGCTCTCTATTACTCAGAACAGCACTGCATTTCAAATTCTTGACAAACATTTTTATTCCCAATTACTTCATAAGTTGTTGGTGACCCCAGATAAAAACAGCTTTCAAGTTCCCCCTCACCAACCTGTCTTTCCTCATAAACCATGAGCACCAGGAGAGGCAGTATTCCAGCTGTTGAGGGATTCCCTCGACAGACCAGATTGGTATGACTGAGCTGATGGAACCTTCAGGTAATAAATCAGGGTTGTTCATGGCTTTTGAGCTTTGGGAATTCCAGAGGTGCAGTGGGGGAAGATGTAGTTTAGTTTTGCATGGGAGCAGGATGAAAAGTAAGATAAGGGATGTCAGCAAAACAGAGTTCTTGTCCTCTTACCACTCATGCTACTCAGCAAACATTCCACTCACAGATCTTAAACAATTGGAAGAAAAAGCATAACCTGACTTCTGTCCAAGATGAGCTCAACAGAAAAGCAGAATGTATAATGAACAACATCAGCAGCAGCATTTACAGACAACATCTATTTAAAAAAAACTTTTTAAAGATAAACAAAGTAACTAGCTTCTTAGTGTTTCACTACACATGGTAAGTCTGTAAAAACAGCTGAATGCATTTGAAGAAGCATAAAGCTTCAAAAGAGTAGTAGCAGATAAGGAAAACTACCAGGTCAAAACACAATTTTAAATTTGAGATGAAGCTGTGGGAAAAAACCTGACACCTTTCAATCTGCCCCAGAAGAACACAGATAACTCGCATTAAGGTCATGCCTCCCATTTTGAACATACCAAGGTGTCAGTAAATAGTATACGTGACACTGACATTCTTCAGTCATTGACATAGCTACAAAAGCAGTAGATTCTTGAAAAGCATCCAGTCTATATACTGTATATGACTGCAGCTTTGATGAAAAGTTCAAGTCAGGCATTTTTCTAATTAAATACAACAGAAGACATAGAAAAGCTGAAAGATGAAGTGGCTTGACAGATACCAAAGATAAGATCAGTGGACAAAAAGCAGAGTTACTGCTCAAATCCTGGCTCTGTGTTTAATACATTAAATCTCAACTGCATTATTTACAACCTATCCCTTCTGTCTCATTGTCAATATTCGTAAAGTATCAGTCTTTGCTGCTTAATGACTCTGAAATGTGTTTAGCTTACATGGTAACGTCCCTTGTGGTTGCTCCTTGTTGTTGTTTTTGCCTTTCCTTTTTTTTTAAATTAAGCAGAAATTCAGCAATCTCAGGTTCAATTGTATCAATGATTGTAAATCCAGAATACTCTTCTCAGTAGCAAATCCACTGTAAGGATACAGCTCAACAGTATTTTGAGCAAACTTAAGCCTGGTATCACCTCTAAATGCTTCTTCACCACATTTGGGGAGGCACATGGGGAACCAGATTGGAGAATCGCTCCAGCTGGAAACTACATAACGAAATTATACCGATTATTTCCAGCCACAGCATTTTCTTGACTTAGCTTACTGCCTGGCTGCTAAAAAACTGTTTCTTCTGCCAAGGGGTATGAGAAAACAAGGACAAACGCAATAACGAAAGCAACATCTTTTCTTCCTGTGGCAGCAACAACTTATGCCACGGTAAAGTATTTGTGTAGCCATGGATTTAAAAAGGTATGGCATTCATTCCTGCCAAGACAACCCTTTCTCTGGCTGTGAACTAACCTGTTTGCTAAATGATTCATTCTTAAGAAAAGCTTTGTTATTTATTTTTTTTAATACAACAATTTTACAGCACTTGGGTGGACAATGTGACTGCACAACTGGACTGGCAGACCAGGGGCACCTCTTTGAGAGAAAGAGTACATTTTAAAGCAAATTTACTGCCAACAAAGTAACAGTACCAGTTGTGGAAAAGATCTCAGCCCAAAGAAAGTTTTTGTAAAAGAAAAAAGTATATACACATGTACTTTTAATTTAAGCTTTACACTTCAGAAAGTGGTGCTGTTTTGCCAGGATTTTGTACCCCCCACTTCATCTTGTCTCCCCTACCCTTTTTTTCTTTCCTTTTTAAGAGTTAACCCCAAAATATGAATGATGCAAGTGGAGAAACAAGAATAAACACTTTAGGGAGTTCAAAATGAAACTTAATTTACTTGTAAGTTATTATATTTTAATCACTGAAGAAACTGGTACATGTCAGCCACTGACGATGCGCTGTAATTACCGCATGTGGCGATGTCGATTCAGCACGTTTGGTTACTGTTACTTATAACTTAGATGTCCACAGCCAAGGGTCTATATTGGCTTTTAAAAAAAAAATCTGGAGTGAAAAGAGTTTCTTGTAGAAGTAAATAGTTACTATTGCCCCCAGTCTGAGATTTATAGTCCAGGTGCCAGGTCGTGACACCTCTTCAGGTTCAATTTATGCTCCTCAAAGCCTTAGAAATGTTGTTAGAGCCGCCAGGAATCTGCCTACAGAGCCAAATCCAGCTCCAAAGATTACTGCTCTGGTTATGTGGAGACACCAATTTAAACTTGAGTACTTTTTAAGTGTTAATGCTTGCTATAAAGTGTTTGTGGGCATTCCTGGCCTCAAATCAAACATCCTAGGCACTAAGCAGCACTGGATATGTTCATTGCATTGCTTCAGAGATTGACAAATTAATTTTACTGTCCCCTATAAATGCCTATCTGTACAGTCATTTTGTAAATAAAGATGCCAAAGGGTTTCTCTAACTCTAGATTATTTAGGGTTCTGGATATCACAAGAGTTATTTCTGCTCACTACATCAACAACACTGCTCAATCAACAAGCTGACTTCCTCACACTACCTAAACACTCCACAATTAAATAAGAAAGGGAAGAAGGAGCTGTGTGGAGCAGCCAGTCTTGAAATGGCATTTCTAGTCAGCAGTTCCAACACCAGCACAACTGTGATTGCAGCCAAAATCCTCTAGAACTAGTCAGGTCTAACAGATCTATACCTTCCTAACGCTCAGCTCTGTGAGCTTAAAACAAGTCACTAGCAACAGTAACACACGGTAATGGAAAAACAGAGCACATCACTTCTGGTGCTACTGTTCATCCTGTTGGCCAAAACCAGGTATATAATTAGGCACGCAGAACAGGCACGTGCATATTAAAGAAGCTTTAGAAATGTAAAACAGTGGCTAACACCTCACTCCCAATAAAGCACCATGCTATGAGACAATCCCTACGATATAATCTGCCCTGAGGAGGGGAAGGAAGTATATTTTTCCTCTTCCTCTCCCCTCTCAAGTTAGTGTTAAAAATTGCATCCATCTCTGACACAAAACCAAACCAAACCCATTCCACGCAGAAATTCCTGCTAGTACTGCTCGTCCCTCCTCTTCAACAAGTTAGATCAAGAGATTCACCTTCTTTGTCAAGATACATAGCTCACCAAAAAGAAAACCCAATTCATCCAACAGGTTTACCCTCTCTGAGTTAAGCCTTGGCACAACAATTACATTAAGAACATTACTAAGTGTTCAGTGTGTAAGGCATGATGACATCTAGCAAAACACTCTCACATTTCAGTGAATGACAAAGTTAACTATTCTATCAGAATTTTTTATGAGCAGTAACTTAGTCATAATCATAGGGTTGGCTGCCAACAGCAAAGAGCTATACCTTTAGCTAACTTGCAAACAGGAATCCACATCAGAGTAACACAAACCAAGTGTATTTCAAAAACACACTTGGATCACTCGTACCGGCAAGTCCACGCTGACATCTGTCCCGTCCAGCAGCGCTACTCGGCAGGTAATGATAGATTTGGCATCCCCAGCTGCAGGGATGTGGGTTGCAGCCCTTTGGGCCTCTCTCAGCCTTTCCTTCTCCGCATGCTTACGCATGGACCGGCGTCCCAGCGTGCGGCGGAAAAAGCTCAGCATCTTTACTACAAAATCCAAGAGAGAAAAGGAACAGGTTAAGTTTTTTACAGAAAAAAAACCAAACCAAAACAAACAAGCAAACAAACCCCTATACCCAACAAAAAAAAAAAAAAAGAGAAAAAAAAGCCTGCAATAAAGTCCTTAGAAAATCCCAGACTTTGGTAAAGAAGTGTCAAAGAGTAAAACAGATTTTCACTTTGATTTAAACACCCACAGTCTTTGGCTCTGAAAGTCTTTGAAAAAAACCCAGCTCAGATCTTTAGCGGTGGTTGGGTGAGTTTTTGGGACTACATGAAAGCACGTTTAAGGAAGAAACCAGCGATCGTGCAGATCGCCTACTACCCTCCGCAATCTTTCATTAATACAAACGCCACCGCGCGTATTTGTATCTTCCACAGCTGGGAAGCAACTAAGCACTACATACCACCGGCTCCTTTCCTGGCTCACACACTCCACCTCTCCCATCGAAAACAAGTGATAAGCGACCCTTCCCGCCCCAGAGCCGCGCTCGCAGCTTTTCGTGCAGGAATGGCTCTGCCGGGATCGGCGAGAGCCCCTCGGGCAAGGCGCTTCCCGTCGCGCCGCCCGGCAAACAACCGGAGCTGTGCGGGGAGCAAGCCCCGAGCCCGAGGGTCGACCCCAGCCGAGACCCGGCCCCGCCNCCGGGCCGCCGGACATGGCGGAGCGGCGTGGGAGGCCCTTAAACGGGCAGCGACGCGCCGGCCATTTCCTCCCCCCGCGCTCACTCACCTGGCGGCTCCCGCGGCCGGCCTCTCCTGCTCGGCGGCGGCACGGAGACGGAG
>VXAZ01007005.1:2683094-2794416 GCA_013399875.1 Gymnorhina tibicen
AAAAATTAAATAAAAAAAAAAAAAAAAAGAATACTGATTTCCAGGTAATTGATCTAATGTTAAAAATAATGCTTAGCAGAAACATTTACAGTAAACATAGCTCATTTGCAGCTGAGAGAGATCACAGAGATAAATTTACAAGTACCCTGTAAGTTTCTATTTGCACCTTTTTTTCCTTTTTTTTTTTTGTGTGTTTTTTCCCCCCAAATGCAGGCTTTGTATTCATTTTAAGACAGCAAAATTGAGATGACAGAATTATCTTATTAATATCTATTTTCTGAATATCCCTCAGAAACACATGAACAATCAACAAGAAATGGTTGGAACAACAGAAAGCATTCGTACCAGGGTGTAATCCGAATCATCTCTGTACAGAAACCCATTAAGTATCTCTCTCCAAACCCAATTTATTTTGTCCTATAGTTCAGTCAGTAGTAAGCATGAGATAAAGTGCTACTATTTAAACATCAAAACACTTTGAAAAAAATTATCCTTTAAAACGTGTAAGCTTGCTAAATATGAAATACCACAACCAACAAGCTGCCAGCCAGTCTGTGAACCACAGTTCATGCTACAGCAGACTAGAATCAGATATTTTAGTGGCTTTTTAAAATTAGGCTACTAATCAAAATGTCTAAATTCTTAGAATTGAATATTTTACCATTTTTTAAAAGTAAGTAATTTATCTCTCCTTTATACCACTGAGATCTCAATGAGCAAAACACACCAAAGCCAATAGCCAGAACTTATAGCTTATGCACCAAGATCAAAACTTGTAGCTGGAGAAGCCCTATGAAAAGATGGACACTTGTGGGAGTAACAAGCACAATCAGAGGTAAAATCCAGTGATAAGGAGGAACTGGCCTTCATTGCAGACTTCTAAACAAACAAGTGAGTTTCAATGTCTAAGTGCAGTGGGATAACAGAGACTGGACAGAACAGTTATACTGAAACAAACCAACCATTTCCTCCTTCTAACAGCTTCCCAATCACCACTAATTATAAATCCCTACGTATTCATGCAAGATCCACAGTTAATCAATGAGAATTTTTTTACCAGATCTTAATACTGGATCCTAGCACTAGAAGTAGCAATGGGAAAGAACTTCTTCAGTCTCAAGACAAAAGATGGGTACTAAAATTGGCAAATACACCCAACCCAGCTAACTGGGGACCTGAGATGTGAGCTACAAAAAGGCAGCAACTGCCATTAGAGGACACCATTCCTGTACTTGGTGGAAGTCCAAATATGCGAAATTTTCACGTGGACCATAACCAAATCACTCCCCTTTATCCTCAGGACTGAGGGGCTTGCTGATTGCCTGCATAGTGGCTCTACAGTCAAAACTACAGCATACGTACTGGACGACCTGCTTTTGCTTGGAAATTGGTGGATCTGTAGAGCTTTTCATGCTCATGCTAATTCCCTGAGCCATCAAACCGCCCACACACCTGCACACACGCTGCATAAGCATAAAAATATCACATAATTCAGCTCCACAGCACACCTGGAGCTCCAACATCTCTATGCCAGACCCTCCCTTCTTCCTGTTTCCCTGGGCAGTGCAACTGCAACACGTCCGCTGCATTTTGGCCCTTCCATGGGTACAACGAAGCTTTTTGGAAGGTCTCCACGGAAAGTTGCCTAGCTACACAAGTTCCATAATAAATTCCTTGTGTTCCTTAATGTCCCAACTGCTTTCTCACCCTTTCTTTAATAGATGGTGTGCCAGACTGTAATCAGATATTCTAAAAGAAGTGTTATTGCTTTACCTATATGGCGTATAAGCTTTCGGGATTTAACAGAGAAACATGGAAAAAATGTCAGCTAGCATTAAATCTAGTGAGAAAAAAATCAAGTGTTTTCTTTTTCATAACTGGGAGAGAATAGATTAAAAAAAAGTGCATAAAAGCAGTATTTTACTGCATAAGACCTACAAGTGACTGAAAATACCAAATGCTCCCAAATTCAGAATAAATGAATTTTTTAGTTCTCAGTTATCTGGGATATCTGATGCAGTATTTCTCAAAGTGGACTGGCTGACAATCTGTAGGTGGTTTATTAAACAACACCTGCATCTTATTTCATATTTAGCAAAAATAAAAAAAGCTCTCAAAAACACTCAAAGCCCCCACTAGAGCCCCATGTCTTTCTACTAAAAAAACCCCTTCAAATCCATTTTAAACAAGAGATGGTAATGGTAGTTTTCAATCTGAACCTAAAAGTAAAACCAAAAGTCTTAACATTTTACATTGGCACAAAATTGTCATAATATTGCTCTTATTTACAATGAAAACTACTTTTTTTTTTCCTTAACTGGATTTGTATAATGGAAGTGTTACAAACATACTCTTTCCCACACCCACCCAACATTTTTCCTAATCAAATGTTATGAAAATAATTATTCATAAAATCCAACAGTCATAACACCAATCACATATAGGTCTATAAGTCATTATGTCTGAAAGATACATTCATGTTTTGTACAGCATGAAACATACAAAAACTTCTTTAAAAAACTCTTAAGGATGATACAGATCTTCATAACCCAAAGCAAAATATTAAGCAGTTTTGCTTTTTTTGGCCATATAAAAATATTTTGAAGGCCATTTATACCACAACAGGTAGAAAAATTTAAATGACTGATTTATGGTGCAGAAAGGCTTCAGTACTATTCTCTTTCCCAAGCAGTTTTTGGTTACCTTTATCCTGGCTTTGAAGAAGCCAAAAGCCACTGAGTTGCTGCTGGCCAATTAACTAAGAATAGGTACTTTGTTCCAATTTTTTCCCCAGTGCAACTAGTTAATAAACTGCAAGTCAGTGCAGAGGAAAATTTTGAAGAGACCTATTATTCTTGCCTGTGTTTGTAATCAAAACAGTAATGACAGATGACCAATACATATCCCACACTTAATTGTGGTATAAATGGGACTTTTGAACTCCAACTGCTTTGGCAATTTTACATAAGAATATTTAAATATGTGACATACCCACGCTATATAATGCTGCTATAATCTCCACTTCCGATTTCCCTCAGAATAACAGGGCAAATGCTATTTTTGTTTACAACTTAACTATGAAGAAAATTTCTTTCCGTATAATGGATGAATTATTTTACTTTTTGGACATTAAGCGCTGAGTTCAATATAACCTTCTAACTAGCCAGCAACTCAGCTAATAACCTCATCACATGAAAGTTAAAGAACTATAAAAAAGAATTTTTATTTGTTGCAAATGGCTTAAAATATAACTGAGATTAAAGCTACCATATTACTCTTCTTCAGTTCAGATCCAGAGATTCTTGTAAAATTTATTTTTCACTGAGGGATAATATTGACTTTAGCATCAAATCTAGAAATATAAGTAACAGGGCCACGGCCCTCCTAAAATTATTTTGTTTTCTAAAAATATTTAAAACTCTATCTTCCATTTGGCATTGTGGTTCATGTTCAATACTAAGTCATAAGCCAGGATTTCATGTTGCCTGAATCCCTTTTCATTTAATAGTTCATAGCTGATCTGTTTCAAATGTCCATAGAACACAGTGTATCATACAATATAATTCTTCAATAGTTAAAAATTATTTAGCATAGAACTTTCCATTTTAATTCTATGCTATATATATAGCTTACAACAAAATTTAATGGATAAACATTTTCAGGAAACCAATAGAATAAATTAAAACTTTTAAATAGAGGGCAAAAAATTATGCTGTCACAGGACAGTCAAAGTAAGTGACTGTTTTTTTTTTTTACAGTATATTACACTGGGTACCTTGCTTCTGACTTGGTTTCTCCTACACTAGAAAAATATTGAAAATTGGGGACATTTATGCATCTTTAGAATGAGCTCAGATACTGTATCAGACAGACATTTCTTATAAATCTTCTACCCACTTAAATAAGAAGCAACCCATACCAACTGGAACAATTTTGCACAAGCATAACGGAAGGCGACTGGGGTCATTATGAAATTAAAATTAAGTTCTGGGATAACTTCATAGTGTTCTCCTCCCTTCTCCCCTCCAAACAAATAAAAGAAAATAAAAGGCAGACCTGTACGAACATGGCTTGAAATCAACTATGAGGACTTAACAAGTTAGTTAGAAGGTAATGGAATTAAATCACATCTGATTGTAAGTTCAACTTAATTATCAGTGCTATTAAAGAGTTATGTCTAATTGAGTAAAACAGCTATTCTCAATAAAAGGATAAAATGAAGTATCAGCTTCTAATGACCTACCAGCATTTCGTAGTAAGATGCTAGTAAGTTACTGGTTGGAAGGAATGAAGGAATGTGTCAGATTTTTCACATAATTACAACACAGCAACATACAATGCTCATTCATTAAGTTGGCAGAGGTGCTTTTGCTATAGAGAGTAGCACACAGGTACTTGTATAAGGAAAGAGGGAATGGTATTTCCATGACCCCTTGTGGTAACACATTCCAAGCACCAAGGGCCGTTTTAAAATCTGAACCCATTAAGATAAATATGACAGGACAATACCACCCCCACGGAATCATTAGTGCCTTTCACTGGATGTACGCTGTAAGTCTCAAGGCACTTAAGGGGTTAAGACATAATGCATGCACTAGTTCCCATCACATAATCTGAAGTCACATGAATCAGAATACACCAGTGTATGACACACAAGCTGTGTCAAAGAAATGCTGCTTGTTTATATGTTGTTTTTTAAAAATTTTTATTGTTATCATTTTGTACAAGATGCTGGTAAGTGGGCATTATGCAGCTACTGCTGGGTTAACAGACGCCAGCTCTCCTCTAACAACCAGCTGGTCTCTAGTAAGGGTGTAGGACAAAGTGTGCTGCATCAGTAGGCAGTGTGTATCTATCTAGTATTGGCAATATTGCTAATGTTGTAAAAAACAAAACTGTGAGAGTCTGTACATAGTAAATAAACCTAGCACTGGAAAGAGACCATGGCTTAGTGTATTTTTCATTTGTTTTTCATTTTAAGAGACATGGGTGTAAAACAGGGTGAAATAATTCCAAGCCTTGTTTGTAGCAATTCAACCAGAAGCGCAGTATATGGCACTACAATGAAATATCGTAGATTACCCTGAACACAATTAGTTCTTACAGTTTATGGTTTGTTCGGAGCAAATCACGAAAATAAAGTCTTCAAACAGATGAAGGTTAGAAGAGTTTCAGAGACTGATTTTGTTTCAACGTAAAGTGCAACAGTGCTGAAGTTTTCAAAGTCCTTTGTCAATTCTTTGCTGTACTTCACTGTCATTTCCTGCAAGCAGTATTATGGCACAAAGAATGTTGCCAGTTCATTATAGAGGACAGGATTCCTCAGTTGATATCATAGGTTTTTTGCTCTTTACTTATGCAGTGATGCTTGTAAAGGTTTAATAAATCCTTCTTCATACACCTTCAAAATAGCTTCACATACAAATCTGTACTGACTCTGAAAAGGAAAGTAGATTCAGTAAATTGAAAAGAAATGTAATTGAAAAATGTCATTTGGAAACAGAAAAGGCCTCTAAGATTTCCCCATCCCATTCTCTTGACAGGCCAAGAACTGTGCTTCAAAGTTAGTTTAGGAAACCCAATACAAAAGGAACTTGAGTTGAGAGCATTTTGTTTCTCAACAGAAGAGTAAGATGAACGGCACTTTGAAACACATGCCAAAAGTCAGACCCACAAACCCAGTCTTATTATTATTATTACAACATCACCTATTTGGTAATTTTCTGTTCTTTATTTCCTTGCTGAAATTTCACTGACCTGATGTTTCCACACCCTTAGATTTAGAAGCCATACTTTCAAAGCACTTTTTCATACTTACATTAACTCTGGCATGTTACTGGCACCTCCCTCTCAGAATTTGATATAAAAGAAAACTGTTTCATGTTTTGAAAACCCAGAACTCCTGTTTCTTAACATTATATAATGTCTAACTCCTCAATGCCTAGGTCTAGCACCTGCATACACAGAGGCCACTAAAGGTTTGTTTTAAGCAAATCATAGTTAAAAGAGCCAACAGTAATCAAATTAGAATATAATAAAAACAAAGCGAAATAAATGCAAAGCACCACAACTCACATTGCATCCTGCACAGTGTCTATGCTGGTTAGAACTCCAGCACACCTGCACTGTCAGTGTCGTGGCAACAGCCCTGTCTATGCAGTAGTTAGCGGTATCAGATTTTAAAAGGGAACCCTAACATATCAGGCACTGGAATCCCTATTTCCTGTCCTGCCGCGTGTGTCTGAAACAGCTCCGTTTCTCTCCATGGCTGTAACACTGCGTGTTCCCGCCGCGCTCCCCGCGGGCGCCTGGGCTGGCCGCGCACAGCGCCCCCGTGCGGACAGCGAGTGAATCCCTCGGGACACGCGAACCCAGCACCAGGCTGCCAAAGCAGAAACGGGAACAGCTCATGTTCATGAAACCTTAAAAAAACCCAATTCCTTTATTAGGCCTTCTCCCTTTCAGGCACTAAACACCTGCTTTTCACTGAATCTTGAAAATTTTGGTTTTCTAAGAAAAATGAGGAGACCAGATGATATTTAGCACATACGGTGAAAAAACAGAGTTAAAACCCTTACCACTGCAACTCCTACCTTTACTAATAACACTTTCTTCCCCTCTACATATAGTAGAGAGATAGCTATTCATCCTGTAAAACTGTCACAAACAGCAAGAGCCATCCTTTGCTATTTTTCATGTATCATCACCTTTCTCATCCTTCCTGTGCTACCTGAATAATACAACTTTTTAGTGAAACATGAATACTGGAACATGAATTCAGCAGCACTGAATGACTGATGACCTAGAAATGGAGACACATACATACTTTTTGTCAGCTGTAATACTCTCTGAGTAACACAAAAGGTTTATTCAGATTTGACTAGAGGAACAGCAGCAGGGACATGAAAATTACTACAGTGAGTAATTACCTTCAGGTAATTGTGATTTGATATTGGATCTAGTGCCTTTTCTCCTTCAAGATGCTTTCTCTCTAAGTCTGTATACTACGAGTATCAATTACTCATGATTACTCCTTCAAACAAATAAAAACATGGAACTACCTGAAGTTTGGAACAACCAAAAGCCCGTCTTTTTTTTTTTTTCTTTCTGAAAGACAACACAACTGAAACCTTTTTACCCTTTTTAGGCACTTTCTAAAAATGTAAACACAAACTGCTCTTACAGATAAGCAATACGTGACTGATACAACAAGTTCCTAAATCTGTTCTAGAACTCTTACAAGTCTGAAATATAATACATGAATTATCTCACAAAACTCAAACATGACAGGTGCATGAAAAATTCTGGTATCTTAAGGTACATCAAATGTAATGAAAGCCCCAAAAGAATCCTTGTAGTAAGTTACTTTTCTTAGACTAAATGTGCTTATGATTGCTGTGATGTACCTTGCATCAGATTTAATTACACTGATTTAAAAAAAATATTATTTCTCTGATAATTTCCCTTTAAGTCACTACAGGTCATAGTTAAGGCTTGTTTCCATTACAACTAAGGCAACATAAAATCACTGAATTTCATCACTGAAGTTTTTTCTTGCATGTCTAGGTTCTTTCTGTGTTTATCTTTTATACTACACCCATTCTTAACACCTGGAATTAGGCTCCTGCTTTCTCCTCTGAGCGATTTTTACACTGCTGAAAATTGACCCTTTTTGTCATTATTTGCCAGGTATCCTTGAAACAGCTGCTGCTTTTTTTCCCAAGTTTTCTCTGTAGAAATTTAAAGGATTGCTCCTTTCCAATAGCCTTAGGAATTTATTCTTGCCTGGAGCCAAGGCTACAGCTACACCAGGTAAAGGTGATCTCTGCAGTATGATCAACAAGTATATTAAAAACCCATCCAGTATGACTAGATCATAGGAAATTATTGTTCTGCAACACAGAACAGCAGGGATGATACTCACAGGTGTTTGGATCATCATGGCTCTTTGATCTCTCATGGTTCTTACAATATCTAGTGGATAAACAGGCTGATTGCACTCAATGAGACACATTGCTGTCTCCATCGTGATCAGAACCCCTGTCCGTCCAATCCCAGCACTGAAACAGCAATAACAAAACAAAGTGGAAAACGAAATCAAGTGTCTGGAGTACAGTTCATTCTTAAAGAGCTTCTTTCTCATGGATTCTCAGGGCTGATCATGACTCCCATACTGCTGGGGCAGGGGTTAGACTGTTGTGTCTGTGTCTGGAAGCAGCCTCTGTCCTGCCTGAACAGGGCTTTACAGAACTGCCACTCCTTGGAAGAGGAAGTGCCTCACCCAGCCATTCCCCTGAGCAGAACTTACAGAGATGTTTATTAAGATCACATTATAAACCACACTAACATCTAGAGGACAACAAAACACGAGCACATGCTGGGCACGTTGTGCCAGTTTGACCATTACTGAAATGATGATTTCTGGAATGTTGGGCCAATAAAATCATATTCATGTCCTGCCTGTGATCCATACCTTCCTATTTCCAGGTAAGGAAAAGAACAATTACTAGAAACCTCTGTAGGGTGACAATAAGGACTGTTTTCTTGTTATTAGAAAGTACAATATAGATCTAGGTTGCATAGACTGAAAAGGAATATATAATAGCAATCCCTTTCAAGACAAGGAAGTACCATAACATACACATGTCAGAATGGCAAAATTTTCAAGAGAGCTTACAGAAAAACTTTTTTTCCTTAAAAATACAACAAATCTGAAGATTCATCTACCTTGTTTCATATACACATATGCTTTTCCAGAAGTAGCAAGCCTTAAGGACTGAATATTTAACCTTGGATTTGATGATCAGTTTCAAATTTTTCAATTAATGTTGCACTTTCAAAACAGAAAACAAATGTTTCCCCATATTGGAATATAGGGCCAAATATATATTTTGAAATGCCAACATTATCCCAACTCATATAATAAATCAAAGTATTTGGATCTAAAGTGATTAATATAAACATTTCAAACTTTGAAAGGTACTTGTTCTGATTTTAAAGAGTAACTTCAAATTAAGTCTGGCTAAACAACTATTTAAATCTTTGTCCAGGAGGTGGCATTAAAGCTACTCTACATTTCAGTGATGTCATACGAATTTTAGGACAAGATGTAAATGTGCTGGTTATATAAAATGATTCAGAAGTATTTAATATTTCTAGAATTTATACATATAGAATTTAAATGCAGAATGCTTTACCAAATCCAAGCAGGAACAAACAGTAACTGTCAAAGAACCTAATGACTCATTTTACAGTTTCAAAAGATTCAGAGAAGGACAACAACGATGGAAAATGTGATAATTTCCCTATGATAAACATAAGGTAGGATAGGACTCTTCAGCTTGGAAGAAGGAATCACTGACCCATGAAGCAGAACACTAAGACAACAGGGCATGAAAATCATGAAGGGCATGGACAGGATGGGTGGTTCACCATCTCATGGTGAATTCACAGAATTAGAAACTGTTCAAAAAAACTAGTAAGCCCTTGTAAAGATAAAAATAACCACATGACAATATCAGAAATGAGTGGTTTATGTAGCTCAATATAACAAAAACCTTTCAAATTCCTTAAGGTCTTTGTTGCCTTATAATCTCTGTGGGTTTGGACCATTTTGTTTTTAAATTTTTATTGTACAAAATAAAATAATTTTCTACTAGCCACTTGGATTCCTCACACTAAAGCTGGTGGCTTAGTCCTGAAAACAATTTTTGTTGCACTAATGCCCTGTCCTATTATACTGAAGAGATTTTAAAAATAGAGTGCTTGCACCATATGGAGGAATACCTGGGCTCCTTCTGCTTGACTCCCTGCTGGAATTTGGTTATACTTCCCAACAGCCACCAAGTTGGGCCAATTAAGTAAATTATGTTCAACTGTGATATCCCATCTCTTTTCTTCTGTGAAACAGAAACTTTTCATACAAGTTTCAATTACACGTGGAAATTACCAGTTTGGAGCTGAATGAAACTGTTCCTACTCTCCAACATTGCTGTTCCAGTGTTTCTGCAGACTTGCACGCTTTGTATCATAGAGGTTGAAAATGGCTGCCATTTTCACAACCATATTAACCAAAACTATATATCAATAATGGAAGCTGAGAAACAGTATCAGTTAAGACACTGGCATTCCAGTACTAGTTTCACTAGTCAGTAAGATACACCCTGATCTGCATAAAACAGAACTTCAGAGCAGAACTAACAAAATACAATTTCTGATACACAAGGTGGGTTTTTCTTTTTCTTTCATCTCCTTCAATGAATGTCTCGTTTACTCGTAGTCTTTAAATTTATTTTATCCCTTACACTTCTCAGCTTCTCTCTGAAAGGAACAATACATGCCTGACTCAGGAACACTGTCTGGGGAGTATTCAGAAACTGAGAGGTCAAATATTATTCACAGAACTGTTCCCCAAGAATTGTAATAGCACATGTTCCTTTGCACACAACTGGCATTATTCTAGTTTGCTAATTAGGTATTTTTAAATGATTAAGATTTTGAAATTCACTACAGGAATGTAGAATGCTATTAAAAAGTACTGCACAAGAAAAAAACCCACATTTCACGTGTATGTAACTATCTAAACAACACAACAGTTATTTTAATACAAGATAAAAGTAAATTGTTGAGAAAACTGTCTCACCTTAATGTATGTATCAAAATATCATGTGCTGTAAGACTGCAGACTTGAGAGAAAATATCTTTTAATCGATCCTTTCAAAAACCACCCACATTTCCCACTATGGATCATTTACACAGCTATTCCAGAGCTTGGTAGAATAGGAACCTATTCCTCATGGTTACCAAATATCTTTTGCCATTTCCCTGAATTATTATGTAGATCGTTAACACAAGCATTTGAACTGTAAACAAAACACCCCAGCAAAATCCCTGCACAGATCAACACACAATTTTGCTATTCAAAATTTTGCTTATTGAAATGTGATTACAATGTTAAATATTTGTTTTATTTCAGTGTTGAGTTTTCCTGTCATCCCCAAAGCAGATACAATTAAATATTTATTTCAAGAACAAAGCACAGAACAACTATTTGATGATAAAAAGTTCACTTTGATGATTTATTAAAGTTGGAAAAAAAATTGATACCTGCAGTGAACAACAACAGGTTCTTCTCTGCCAGCCCTCTTCTTTCGCACAAGACACACAAAATCTAGGAAATCGCTGGAATCATCAGGAACCCCATGATCAGGCCATGCTATGTACTGGATTTGGGTTAGCTGGCGGCTTTCCTCTTTCTAACCAGAAACATGAAATTTAATCAAGGGTAATTCAGATCCCATTTTAAAAAAGTGCCAAAAATAATAATAAAACAAACGATAGTACATTTATAGCAACTTGTACCCATAATCAAAGTGGCTTCAGGCAACTAGCAGTGCTTTATTAGTATTAACCATTGGTCATCCTGGATTTTATAATTTTTTTTTGTTTGTTTGCTTAAAATAAAAAAGGAAATCCACAAACGCTTACATCTTCAACAGGTTAAAAAAAATTACACAGCACACAATAGCAAAGGGTAGTTCAAGGATACCAACAATCTAACTGAACACTAGATGTACAAGGTGGCCATATTCTTAGCAAAACAAATTTTGTTAACAGAACGAGATAGTATCTTACAAGATCAAATAACAGAACTAGGGTAGGGAGGGGAGATTAGACATAAAAGCTTTCCTTCAGGCCCTGTGTGAACAGCAGCATTGTCTTGGCTTTATCTCCACCTCCTACACCTACAATGCACAATGACTTTGTTTTCCACTCCCTCCTGGTCCTTGCTCTGATATCACAAATATAATCAATTGGCCTCTGGTTAGGGCAGGGGACAGCCCGGGCAACCAGGGTTGCATTTCAAAAGAACAGGAGCTACTGCACTTAAAATAGCCTTTAGGCACTGAATCATTTACAGAGATTCCACGGCTGATAGCAGATGAGCAATTGTCTCAACAGGACACAGGGCAGGAATTTTAACTGCAAATTGACTAAAAGGCAGCTCTATAAAACTGGCTTCTCATCTGGTAACCCAAGCAGTGAGAAATAAGTATGTGAACTAAATTCCAGATACTAATTTCCAAACATTTCTGAGATTGGAATACTGGCTGGGGAGGGTCTGAAAACTACCCATGCCCTGAAAATCAATGCATGTTCAAAAACGTCCTTGTTTACATGTAGTCACCACTCCAGATTCATCTTTCTCTCAGCAGGATTTATCTTCCATTTTCTTGCACATATTGTTCAAGATGGAATTATTAAGAACTGTTTACCTCTACAAATACTTTCAGTTGTGATGATGAAACACCTCTAATGTCTCATGTTCTGAAAACTTCAAGGGAATAACAAGTTTCTCAGCTTCTTTTATTACTCTTTTTCTTTGGCCAAGTTATGAAAGACAGCAGTAAAAACTTTTAGGATAAATAATATATCTCATGTGGTCCAATTAATATGATTATGAAAAATAAATCTCTGTGATATTTTTGCTTATGAAAGGTTTGTTACCATTCTATGGACAGAATTTCTCCTAGGTAAGTACATGACAATATGAGTAGTTTTCTAGAGGGTTCTGGAAATAAACAGTTCCATTTATATGGCTATGCCACCAAGTTGAAAAGAAAGTCTAAGTACGTTTTAGGTAGTATCCAAGGATTCTGTAGATTAATACGTGAAAACACATTATGATTTTACCTCCAGATTAGTCAATGTCATTTCTCGAAAGACATAAGCAGGATTTCCTTCTTCTGAATGGCAGGTAATCTGGAAATTCCCATATGATGAGCTTCCTGATGGCTCTGGCCAGTACTGATGGCATTTAACCTAAGGTCAACACATTTTTAAAGATGCCTGTGTTTAAATTCAGAGTATTATTTTAATTTTCTCTAGTTTTTATACCTTTGTTACAGATTATTTTGATCATTTTGTAATCACTATTAATTTACTTACCAAATAGACTTTGTTGCCTAATTACTGTTTATAAAATAAGGTATCACAGAGATTTCCTGTTTCTCTTTTCAAGAGGACACATGCACCAGCTCTTGCAGCTAAACTGAGGATGGATGCCTTTAACTGCCATTAGAATATTTTAAAGTGTTTATCTACAAATATTCCATCTTAACACTTGAGTGACAAAGATGCTGCTTTATAAACATTTCTGACCTCCAAAATCCTAATCTGACCGTCTCAAAGTACATTTATATGGGAAAAGAACAAATGAAAAAGAAAAGGAGATAAGCAACAAAAAAGTTGCTAAACTAATGCAGACAATAGGGGGATGAAGATGGTGGACTTCAAAGACTCCCAATCAAGTCCTCAAATGTGAATGAAAACTTCAAACACTACGATTTTCTGATATATGGCTTAAATGCCTAATTACAGAGGTCATTTCAGCTCAAGTGTACTTTTGCATTTCCAACCCACCTGGCGATTCTTTAAGAGCAGCCAGATTTGCAGACTTCCTGCTCCACTGAGACATCCCGGCATGCAGTGGGATAGTGATGTCAGAAGCCTCATGATCAGCTTTAGAGCAGGGAGTCTGCCTATGGGTATAAGACAGATAAGTCCTTTTACTTCATTATTAAGCAGCTCTCCAAAGAACTCCACAAATATCATTATTGAAGGGGTGGGGGAACCTCAGAGAACTGCTATTGCAAGTCTGTTCTTAGCAGACCTGCAAAGAAAACTCAAAGTAAAAGGGCACTTGTACTGAAATTCCCTCTAATCATGTTTATTTGGGAGCAGGCAGCATCATGCAAACATTGAGTGTCACTGAAAAATGGTTTAAAAACACTGCAACTCCCTGGCAATTATTTTAATTCTATTTAGAGTCCTGACCTCGCAGCAAATATATGGTTATTAAAAAGTCAGAATATATACAGACAGCTGAACTACAGTTCAAGTTGATCAGAACAGCCACAACCCACTGTAAATCCATCTTCAAAAGAAATCCTGATATGGAGGAATTCCACTACACTATTATTCCAGACTGTCATTTCTGTCCACACACTTAACCAGCCAGTGCTACTGGGAATGCTGCAGACTAAACCAAATAACTCTGGAATTACACTGTGTGTATGACCAGACTTGAGTGTTTCGCCTGTCTCCAAAGGATAAAACTGCATAAAATCCAAAGCTACTAAGGAGAAACTACAGCTTAAACCAAAACCAAACAAGCCACAAAATACACCTGAGGCCTTTTACAGCACCATATACAATTATTTTTACTAATTTTAACTCAAATTACTTTATTACTAGCATTCTATTTTTACACATTTTATATACAAATTAAAGGACAGTATTTATTTCATAGGATTAAAGAAATCTTTATAGCCACAGAATAACATTTTATGGAAAATTTTAGATTTCAAGTTTTAAGAAAATCCTTGATAAGACAGCCATCCAGGCATGGGATATTAACACTACAAAGCTGTGTTAGGCTGCCTTAAAAATTAATCTCACTACAGATCAAAGAAGTGCTCTACAAAAACTGATGCAATTTTTTGGGAGTTCCCTCATTCGAAGTTTAGAGAAAAAAACTCTATAAAGGTGAATTCTAGATGCTTCTTACTTCACAGGAAAGAACCAAACAAAGCAGACTAAAAATATTTTAAGAAATACATGAAGACTTAAGTGCACTTCAGGACTGAACAAAGTTTAAGTATTAGCTGCATTAACAACACCAGAAGATTTAATATCTAAGACTCATTCATTGCAAACATACTAGGAATGCACTGCTCCTATGACAAACAGTTACAGAACGATAGAACAGTTTGGGTTGGAAGGGACCTTTAAAGGCCATCCAGTCCAGCCCCCTGCAATGAGCAGGGACATCCCCAACTAGACTGAGTTGCTCTGAGCCCCATCCAACCTGACCTTGAATGTTTCCAAAGATGGACACTCACCATCTCTCTGGGCAACTTGTGCCAGTATTCCACCACTCACACTGTAAAAAAGTTCTTCCTTATATCTACTCAACCTACACTCTTCTAGTTTAAAACAATTTCCTCTTATCCCCTTGTCATATTATATGCCACAATGGTATATTCCTCTAATCCTTTAAAGGCTAATCACCAACAGTTTTTTAGAAGATTATGGAAGTGGTATTTAAGGAAATGTGTTACTTACTCTGCCCCGTTCAACTTGAGTTGTTAACATTACAACCATAGAAGAGCCTTGCTCCCAAGTCATCTGCCAAAAATCAGGACATGTGTTCGGTAATGGACCTTGACAAGCAATGTACTGGTTTATTATTGTGGAAGAAGGGATTTCCATCTAAGAGAAGAGAAAGTCATTATTTCAATTCCTACAGCAAATGGAAGGCAGGCATCAGACATTTATGGTTTAGTAACTAATATATTAAAAAAGCATCCATGACATTAATTTTATTTCTTAAAGGCTAGCAAACACAAATTGGCACAGATAAAGATTCTTCAAGTGTTTCACATGCAAAATTACTACAAAGATTCAAATACACTTTTCATATGAACTGACAGTCATATAGTTGCCATAATGAAGATTAATGGCTGAAAAAAGAAATAGAGCAGCTGGCAAATAATTCAGGTGCACATATTTCTTGCTCTGTGGGTTTTTGACACTAGGGTTTTAACAGTGATCTCAGAATTTAATATCTGATTTTTTTTCGTTAGAGTAAGTAGCTGTAATTTTGCTGGTATTAACAATGAAAAAAAAAAGACGCAAAAGAAAGTGATGCCAAATTAAACTTTACTGTTGTTGAACACAACTGTCAGAAAAGTAATCAGAAAAGAGTTAATTGCTCTGGAGAGGGCTGGCTTCAGTTACCATTTCTTTACTTTCAGTTACCATTTTTTCATTAAATGCAGGGCTAGACTTTATGAAAAGATGTGCCACAAAACATTAGGAGTAAGTATACCTACAGGAAATTTCAAACCATCTGACTAGAGGTTTATTAGCTATTTTAGCCTGAACTAGATTTATAAAAACCAGATTTTTAAATCAATTTTTTCATCGAAAAACTGTAAAATTACTTAATGTCAGAAGCACTTCTGAAAAATACAACTCACATTGATATAATTTGCATTGATGTAATCTTCATTACTTTTTAAAATAACCCGTGTAGCATCATCTGAAAAAAATTTTAGAAAGATGTTACTTATTTACTAACCACAGGGAAATACTGTTAGAGCACATATACAAACAGAAATACTTACAAGGCGAAATGTCTCTGTATCTATTTTTGGAAATGTTTTGAGGTAATCTGGCACAAGACATTGTCATTCCAGGCTTTTTCCTATACAATTGCTAAAAGGCAAAGCTGATGGTCAGAACATAATAGATGCAATAGACTCATTATTACACTATTTGCCTAAACAGAATTTGTTCTAACAACAGGTGCTTTTTAGAACATAAACTACTGAGCAACAGCAGCTTCAACAAACATGAAAATGCTTTTAAAAATAAAGCACTATAAATTTAGTTATGCTCTGGGATCACTGAAAATGACCAAGATGTAACCAAAATTTGTTTAAAGAAGTGCACATTAAATTTCAAGCTTCCATTAGAACACTGATCCAGAGAAAAAGTAGTATTACATACTGATATGTGAACTCACTGATACTGACATCCCACTTGGTCATCTGGGGCAAGCAGATTGTGTTATGTATAGGCATCTACCTGCATTGCAGGTAGGTTTCTTTTGGTTTTTTCCTTCTGTATTCCAATAACTGTAGAGCAAATCCTGGTTACCTTGCACTTTTCCTGCACAAAATTGCCTCTGAGAGGTTCCTGCCCTTTCATGCCTTAGTCATGCAATGCCACAACCCTTGTGCTACAAAAAATATCAGTGAAATGATCCAGGTTCAAAAAAAGCACTTTAAAAAACTTTCACACATTGAACCTGCTAGAGAGAATGAAAACTTACATTAAAGGAGAATTTTAAGTAACTTGGAAAAAAACTGCTCTTTCTAAACATAAAAGGAAATTTTACCAAAGTTCTTAAAGAATAGCATATAAAATGCATTTTATAAACTTATGTTGCAAAATGTCAATGTTCGGTCTCCATTTGGTGAGGAATTCACAGAATTCACACTGCTGTGTTTTACAAACCTACTGTTTCCTGCTTTAAGCCACTTATTCTCATCCATTTAAGATGGATATCACCAAGGCACAAGTCAGTGCTGAAGAAAAACCATGGCTATCAGCAGCTTAGGGCCCCACAGGAGTGCACTACTGTTCTGAAATAAGTCAATAAAAATCAACTATTTATAAAATACAGTTACATTAACCTTTAACATTAGGGTAGTATTTTTCATAGGTTATTTTACCTTCCCTCATTGAGAATGCCCATAAAATGACAACAGCTCAGGTGTCATTCAGTTTCTACAGCAACTTAGGTATGGAGTGAAGGCCTGAGTACAGAACACATATTTTGGTAGACATTCTTCAGCCTTCATCTTTATGAAAGTACTTTATTAGCATGTCCCTGATACAACAAAAAGTGTAAGTAATCAATAAAGCTATTTATAAAACTAAGACTTAGGATTAGGTATTCTTAAGTTTGCACATACAATACAGGTTTCATTTTTTCCTTTGGTTATTTTTCTTTTGAGAGTGTAAGACAATTGTTTTGCTAAAAGATGCTGACTGTACTGAGATTTAACTGAAATCTGCTCTATTTAAAATAATTGCTATCCCAAAAGACTTGGAGCTTGCACCCAGCTCCAGGCGATATGGTACTTACATCAAACTGAGCCAAGACAGTTCCAGTGATAAGCCCCTCTGCTAACTGAATCATGGATTCCCTCAGAGCATTATCATCTTGATGGACACCATCAAGTGGAGATTTCTCAGGGATGTACTGAAAATCAGGCTCGCTCTCCAGCTTCTCTTCCACAACATCATAGACAGCTAGAACAAGCAAAGGTATGAATGCTCTGACTGAAGATGCTGTTTGACTAAAGTTAGCTCTAAGTCATTTATTTAAAACAGCAAAAACACCATGTTCCTCCTGTAGAAAAATACACATTTATTAGCATATTGATTTTAGTCCCCATCAGCAAGGACAGGTAGCCTTTACTGATCATTATAATCAACAATGAAACTTTTGGTTTTGGTGTAATAATAACTTTAAGTGAAAGCACATCACTGACAGCTAAAATTTTGATCAAAACTCACGTTATACCCTGCCTTGTCTGATATAACTCCCTAACCTCAGATTCTCACATCATGCGTCTGATGTCATTATAGCTGCATTTACATTTTACTTACAATTCACTTAGAACTCAATTTAGGCTTCAGTAATTAGAGCAAGATGTGCAGACCACCTGAGAAAACTGCATTAATACATGGCATTATAAAGCTATCAATGCTCTATGTGTGCCTTGCCTGTAAACTCAGAAATAATATGCACCTTTTGCTACACATAACAGAGACGTGCTGTTCGAAAGCCTCTTTTTAAATTATATCACATCACTACAAAGGAGGAAACTGGCCACTCCTCACTTCTACAACTCACATGTTTTTCTCCAGAATACAAAGATAATTAACACACAAGGGAAAAGACAGTTTGTTTTAGCAATTTTGCAAACAAAGCTCATAATTTTGTCTGAAAAAGCAAGTAAGATCACAAAAGCTGCAAGAGAACTTACACACAGAATGATAGGACATGTAAATGGGGAGTGCAAATTAGTGAATAAGGGAAAAATTTTTATAAGGTGGATGAGGTACTCTGCAAAAGTAATTTCAATTATTCCAATTAAAGATCAATATTTTTCATTTTGCTTTTTCCTCTCCAACTCTATTATAGTTAGGAGGTGCAGCAGAATTAAATCCAGTGCCCATCTGCTGCCTATGATCCAAAAGCGTATTTTGTGAATACATTGCATAAGCTTTTATTTAGGCTGCATTTTAGCACTTCTACTAAGCCTCCTCAAGTAGAAATGTTACCAGTGGTTTTGGATTGTTTTAAAAATGTATGGAAGGATTTTGTATATATTGACCTCCAAAGTCATCCAAACACCGGATATTTGGTGAGGGTTTTTTTTGTTTGTGTTTGGTTTAAATTTTCCTTAAGGGAGTAACAATAACCTCATGAAATAAATTCAATATCCATATAGCTTTCTAGACATTTTTATCAATGAAAGTGAGAACAAAATTTAAATTAGCTCTCTGTTAGAAATATTTGATCTCTGACCTTTTTATTAGTTTTCAACACCTAGTTATACACAGCTCCTTAGAGTATGGGGTCAATACACTGTGTTGTTGCTACTCCTTTTCAGGGAAGGGAATATTTTTTTTACAGATTAAACATTCCATCCCAGGACACAAAATGGAGGTTAGAAAACAAGAGCAGGGTGTGGATTTGTATCTTTAATTATGATATACAAGCCACTCACCATTGGGTCGAACTAGGAGCACAAGTTCCCCTGAGTGTCTCTCACAGCTAGCTTTAATAAACATGACAACTTGGTCATGGGTGTGCTCTGCTATATCTCTGCCGTTAATCAGCACAACCTGGTCCCCTTCATTCAAACGAGGGACACAGAGATCAGCCTGCAAGGTTGGGGGAAAGAAACAAAACCATCTGTAACACAAGCCATTACCAATTTCTTACCTTAAAATAACAACTTAAAGTAACTATACTTGGTCTCTTGAATCCTAACAGCCCTGTTGCTATGGTTGCTGCACTGTATTCAAATGATAAATCTAAGTGTTACACAATACATGGGCAGTGCCATTCCCATGAAGGAATCCATTTGCAGCTGGGAAGTGACTGGCACTGTACCATGTCTTTCAGCAGCTGTTACTCTACCCCTCAGCTGATGCAGAAAGCTCCTCTGTTTGAATCACACTTTGTATAGGCAATTAAAAAGCAGGATGTTTTTCTCTTTGAAGGGACGGGAGTAACACGGCAAAACCTTGTCCAAATCAATTTCACAGGCTTAAATGCTTCAGGTCTAAAATGCTGCAATGATAATGGCAAAAAACAGTGCACAACTCCCAGTAATCCCAGAGAGAAAAATCAGGTAATAAAAATTATTATTATAATTACAGTTTAAACATCGTTGCAGAAAAGAGAGCACAAGCCATCACCAACTATCTTCTCCCTACAGAGTGAATGTTTTAAGCCAAAATTATTCACATTATTAAGTATTTCAGGGATAATCATTAACAAGCTACAAGAACAGTGATTTTGACAAACATTTCAATAGTTTCAAAGAGTAAAAAAAACACCAAGCAAAAAAAAAAATCAACTCCCCAAAAAAAGAAAGCTGTACTTCTTAAATAAGCAAATAAAGGGTTAACTCCACTCTAACTCTAAAAGGTATACACAGAGCTGACTCCAGTCAGCTGAATGCCAGGTCAGTATTTCTGGCAATAAATTGACAAATATTGTGCCTAGTTTGAAGACACTCTTATAGTCACTAAACATCAGTAACAACACGCAATCAGACCTGATGAATGATTCATAATGTCTGGTTTTAATCTACATCTTGGCTTTACTCAGCTACATCTGTCACTAAAGTAAGACATTTGCTATTTTAGTTATTTTTAACACTCTTTCAATATGTAATTTATGTGAAATTACTGAATGTCTATATCTAAAAAAAGTAATAAAGTAAAAGTATTTTTAGGACGGCACAGCTCAAGTACCAGTGCATACTGAGCATCTGTAATGCCCTGTAATTTTCAGAAATTAAACTTTGTTTCAGTAGGAAAAAAATACTTTTGAGGATTGAAGAACTTTAAAAAATATGTTATACAGCCCCGTCAAATTCTTACTGCACATAATTTGCTTTGTTCTGATAACGTTATAGCAAAAACTAAATTTCATAGGCAGTTATGAAATAATTTATCATTTTCAATACATCCTTCAAGATACACAGATATTGCTACCATGTTTGCTTTTTTGATAACTTACAGGTGTTCCTGGAGCTACCCTGGACACTATTACCGGCATCTTCTGATCATATCCACCCTTTGAAAACAAATCAAATTAGTAATAAATCCCAAATGTCAGAAAATAACCTTAATAAATGTGAAAGGAATAGATGTACTGTTACCTTTACATTGAAGCCAAACCTTCCATTTTCATCTGGTTTCATTCTGATCATAACAAGATTGTCATGGGGGACACCACCATTGGGCTAGTAGACAAAAGTGATATTATATTAGTATGTGTTTTGTTCACAGTTAAGACTTTGAGGATATTGTATCTAATAATTCTGCAGTTTCCTCATAAAATAATTGCTCCTGGACACTTGAGAAAACATCAAGCAGAAACACAAACATCTTGGGTTTGCATAAAAGGGAAAAATTACACCTTTAAGTGTCTTGGACATAACTAAGTTAGAGGTGTGTTCTGTCAAAGCAAGCTCAAAGTAAGAAAGAATATTAGAAAAGACTAACTGGCTTCAAAACTCTAAGAAAAACAGCTTACTAAATGGAAACTTCTTAAATTCATTGTAATTAAGACTACAGTGAAAAGCTGCCATAAGAACGTAATACAAGGAAAAGAAAGATAATTGAAGGTATCCTTTTGTTTCTATTAACAGCAATATGCCAGTAGTAAGCAAGGAAATCTTGGTAACCTATCCCTTACTCCATTTCCAGTGTAGTGGAATGTGAGGTGTGACATATGCTCTGCCCTGATTCAACTCTGAGAATTTTAGCTGCGTTCTTCTTGGTTTTATTTGGATCACAACAACACTGCTAAAGGAAATACCAATAAACTGAGGAATACTAGATATCTTTTTAATCTGAAAAATACCAACTTAGTGCATTGAAGTGATTTTTAGTTGGTTCTCAGCTTTAATTATTTCACAGACTGAACGTTAGCTAGTATTTCTATAGTTCCTACAGTGAGGATGCAAAGTAATAAAGAAATGTCTTTCAAGGAAGTTTTCAATGTTACCAGTTACAGCAAAGCACAAAACTCATACTCAGAAAAATAAAAAACAAATTTAGAAAAGCAAATATTTTTGTATGTAAGAAAGTTCAGAACCTGGAGTTTCACTAGGTTGAAGAAGTCTGCACAATTTGGCTCATTAAAAGTTAATTCAATTGCAGGCGTCTTCTGTTCTTGGTTAAAACAAAACAAAATTCGCCAAATGCATTCATAGTAATGAAGAAGTGAGAAATTAGGGAAAGGAAACTAGTTAGAAAGAAATGTTAATGAGAAGGAAGGGTCTTAGGAAGCCTGACCACATGCCAATCATTTCAGCCTATGCTCACTGGCATGGGGGATCAGACACAATGAATATCAACCAAGTGCTCACCTGCAGCATTTGGCAGCTTTTGTGCCACTGCATTCCCCAGACAGAAAGGAAATACTAAGTTCCTGCTTTAAGATGCTATTTTAAGAAGTTTATAATGAGAAATGTGCAGAGACCACTGTATATCATCATTAATGTGTTTGACTGAAGGGAGTTTGGCCACACCTGTTTTCAAATACTTCTGACATTCTCAGACTGGATACTTAGGGACTGCAGATGGAGTAAAAAGTTGTCATTCCTATATGTGTCCTACTGTCTTTCTACACAGACTCTCCATACATGCAACAGACAAAGGAAATTCAATAGCTCTATGTAGTGAAAATGATCAGGGGTTTTCTCTGAAATATTTAAGATGGAACAGCAGACTTTAGTGGTGCAGGAATCTGAATTCTGGTCAGAAAAGCAACTTTGAAACAAAACAACATTCCAAAAATTTCAGTCATGCCATGTTCCTTCTTCTGTAATCCCCAAAATAAAAAGTCATCAGCAGACCAAATTAGATGTTCAATTACAACAGTGTGCGGCCTTCAGCGAGACTGCATAAATGTGTCCCACTGGAGCACAGCAAACAATCACACTGACAATGCAGAGAGAAAAACCAATCTCATTCATGCAGCTGTGTTGGTTTTGCAGAACTAAAAGGAGTTAAAAAAAACAACTGAAAGTTATTTTTGTCAATTTGGTAAAGATAACTGAATACAGGACAGAAAAACTTGATGACTAAAGTAGTGTTACTTTTCAAAACAGAACAGTACTTTAATGTGACTCAGGTAAGCACCGGCTGAAGACAAAGCTGTTACAAATTCTGTTTCATTATTTAATTACAACAAAAATTTTTACAACATTCCCAAAACACTCAAAAATTTAAAAGTTTCACTTTTGAGTCTTTTATTAAAACTCCAACTATGAAATTAAACAGCAGTTTTATGGGAATCTTAACTTTGTTATAAGGCCTGAGAGAACACCCTAGGTTTACAGTTCAGAATGCAAATAAAATAAACTAAGGCATTTCTAAATATCAATTTGGGGAGGTGATTCACAATTTTGAATGCCTGAGGTTGACAAAACTGTTTACATGGTATTTGCTACATCTGGATGTTGCTAAACAGTTTTCCCATCCTGCAACACATTTCCTGTTCCCCATCAGTATAAAATCAAGAACCCCGGAAAACTTCTGGAAGGACAAAAATCACAAAAATGGTAAGGGGATCTCACCTCCGTCAGACAATCAACTGACTAGCTTACTCATCTCATGCATGCTTGATTGTGGAAAAAGAACTTTTGCTCATATTTTTGTATTTGCTGTCACAGGCCTCTTGATAGTCTTTTTCTTGGAAATTCTGGTGAGAAATGCAACCACAGACTCAAGAAGCCTCTCCTGATAAAACCACTCTAGAAGCTGGTAAGCATTTTCAGGTTTAGCCTTTTAGCTAAAGCTAGATTAAACACCTGCAATGTCTTCTTCAAAATCAATGGCAAATGACTTCTCAAAGAAGAGATTAGGTAGAAATTTCTGCATGTGCTGAAAAGCTAATGCTCAAAATGTTTGCATAGCCATCCCAATGTAGTGATTTGTTGTCAACTGACAAAGCACTACTCCAGCAGCTGGAAAAACCAGCAGGAGCCCGTGAAGGGACAGGATGGGTAACAGAAATGCTGCAAGGTCATGCACAAACACAGCAGCCCTGAAATGCTTCAGAACCAAGCTGATGTGTAACAGGACTATCATTCTGATAAAAAGCAGAATGGTTCAACTGGATCAAAAAACTTACGGTGGATTTTTCAGGTGATGTAGGAACATCAAATGTTTCATTAATATGGTTATCCAGTTCTTGCTGAGAGTGTGAATGATGAATTTGGTTCCAACTGTTCTTTTTGAATTGCTTGGGTGGTAACGCTGGAGGCTGTCCATCTATAGGAGTCTCTTGAGATCTAAATACCAAAATAGAAGTATGAAGTGGAACAATCATGAGATATTGACAGTTCTTTCAGGATTGCAAATAAACTCAAAATGTTAGAAGAAACTCAAGAGTTTGAGAGATGAATATCTGTATGTATTTTTAGAACCTCAAAAATGTAGTGCAGTAGAATATATTGGCAGTCTGTTTGCACCTGTTGCAGCATTTTTCTTGACAAGCAACTGTACACAGAATCAGCAAGTTCATCTTTTATCTATGACCTTTTTAAAAAATGGTTTTAGCATGCTTAACCCACTACTTCTGATCTGAAAGCACTCTATTCTAGATTAATAAAAATGTTCTCTGTGTTTTCGTATAGTGTGGAGAATTTCCTTTTGTTAGTCCTTTTGGAATAAAAGCTTAACTGTGTAATTTGTATTACATAAATATATGATTCATCTTTCATTATATGGATTTATATTTAAGAATTAAGAAGAACATTTGGAAAGGCTCAAAAGGGCAGCTAGCTCACAGTTCCCATTAACTTGGTTTGAATGCCAGTTTCTAAATACCAGCAGGATACGTCGTCCTCCACAGGCACCCCATTAAAAGGTGCTATTAAGTCATTTAACGATTTCAGGCAACAGCCCACTGATACCAGATCCATAAAACATCAAGAATGAAGTTACAGGTTATAGCTGAATCTAAAGAGAATGCTACGATGAAAAATGGGGGTGTATGTTCTTTCACCCACATCCCTGGCTGCTTCCTTGAAGAACTTGGTGCTCCTCTCTTGGCTAAGGCAGCTTACACCAATTAACTAAAAATACACTGACTTCTTGGACAAGCCTGGGTGCTCTGGTTTATCTCAGGGCTGACCACCATGCAGGGAGGGAAGGACACTCCCAGAGGCAAAAGCAGGACCCCGCTCCTTTCGTTATCAGCAAGCTGTAGTAACTCATCATGGAACTCCCTCCAAAACACACAGGTAGCCACGTGAGCAGCTCTACTGTACTTAGTGGTCCCACCTCAGTGAACTGTTAGCAGGGCAAGACTCTCGGTATGAGACTGCACAACAGTCCAAGCTGATGCAAATCAGAAAACCTAAGGCACACATAAAACTCCATACCGTATAACTTGTCTCTATGCAATTCAAGAAAGGCAGTTCCCAGATACATGTCCTAAAATAAAAAAAATCTGAGCAAAATGGAGTATAGTGATTTCATAAAAAAAAAGGATGAACCTCTTTCACAAAGCATGAAAACTGGGAAATAGAACACCACACTTTGAAATGTCAACATTTTCTGCTTCAGTTTAAAAAAAATTAGTCAATATTCTTAGAAAACAAAACTGGTAACATTTTTGTCAGTCTATGAAAACAGCACATTTGAAAAGATCCCAACAATATTTTTTCTCTATTTTTCTGCTTAATTTCAACTTCCAGAAAACATTTTTTTCATGAAGCGTTAAAAGAAAAAAAAAGTACTAATTATTCAGTCTGATGTCTGAAGAACCTCATGTTCAAAACACACTTGGGAAGAAAAATAGTATTTCTTAACACTTTTCAATGCAAGTAACAGAAAAAAGCACATTTCATTTTTCAAGATAAGCAGCTTTTCTAAATTCATTTTTGTGGAGACAAAAATATGATGATTGTCAACATTTGCAAAACAAATCTGCAAGGCAGCTATAAACTATTTAGACATTGACTTACAAAGGTCACCCAAAGATTTTTAGCTGCCTATGCATTCATTCATTCCAGTCTGGCCAGCATAGATTACTGAGCCTTTTAAGTTATGTACTTTCCTGCAAACAATTACTCCTGAGAGTTTTAAACCAAAGAAAAAAAGGAACAGAAAACATGAATAGAAACACAAAAGAAGTTATTCTGATAAAAGTAGAAGATGGATCTTATGTTTGACTAGATGTCTGTACATACATGTCAACAAACACAAATAAATTCCTACCGAACACACAAACTTACAGAAAAGATTTGAAAAGTTACTTAAATGAGCACTTTACAAGCAGCAATACAAGTACTGTAATATATTAGCATAATGAATTGTGAGAACTAACAATCAAGCCTTGGGCATAAACTTCACTGCTTTATATTTGCCCAGTCAGCTTTGAATTTCCTTATGAATGCTCAGACAATGGCAGTGAAAGCAGCCTATTTTGCAGGCAAAGCAGCTCTCTGTTACTGAATTCAGCAATTTACATATTAATAAAATAACACACAAACCCTGGCACTTGCAAGCTTTGGGTATTTTTGATACAGATATCCGGTCTGATCTTTTTAATATATTTAGCAAAAGTTTCATACAGACCCCCATAAATTTATTAAACAAAGCACTTATCTCACGTGCTTTTGGAATTTGAGGTTATAATTACCTCAGGGAACTACATGCACAAATCTCTCAATTTAGTTTTGAATAGGACATGTAGATGGAGAAAAGATGTGTAGTTAAAGGTTATATTAGCTAAGCTATAATATCCTTCTGAACTACATGGAAACTGTTAATTTCTTTTGCTATGTTGATTCCAAACTCAAAAAGATCACTAAACCTATTGCCAGTCAGGTTAGCCCCTCTTTCTCACACATATAAATTTGATAAATAAATAAAAGTTTCTGACAAATTAGCACATGGACTACTCAAATCTTTTCAGCCAGAAAGGTCGAATTGGTTAAGAAATAGCTTTTTGGACTGTAGAACAGTATAACTTAAAATTATATGGCTAATATTAACTTCATCTCTACTATTTTCCTTCATAAGTGTCAGATCTTGAATCAATAACATCACCTAAACCTTCAAAAGACCTTAAGGGGGCTCATATATTTTTGACAGTCAACATCCTCATTCTTAAAAATACCTTATACTAGAGATCTAATACTAGGATATTAAATTTCACTTTTAAGCTTCCAACAAGAGGAAAGAACCCCAAAACTGAACCCCTAACACTTAGTGATGGAAGAGCAATATTTTTTCTGCTTGGGCAGAAAAAGCACAAAACCATAAAAAAACCCCAGCCAGAGTTGCACAACTGATGTACAAAAAACCACTTCCTCTCTTTCTAAGACTCATTTCTATGGTGACTTACTCAAGAAATCAAGCACTAAATAAACAAATCCTAAGAACACTCAGGAAGATGTTGTACAGCTTAGAGTAAAGGCACATGAATAAAAGAGTATTTAGGAATGGTGCTTACTTCACTGTATCACTCTGCCATTCAGTAAGGGTTTCTCATAACTGACTTCAGATGGAAGTCTTGGAACAGAAAGAACCTGACCCTGTGTGGCCTTTGGACAACAAAACTCTAATATGAGAAAAGATTCACAAGTGTCCCAGTTCTGAGAGTCCCTTGACATGTGAATAGGTTAAAAAGTCCACCAAAAAAAGAGAATTTACATGATTAAGTCAAATTACTATTACATAACCCTGAAAGCTAAATAACTAGTTGAGGGTCAAATTGTAACTATTGTAGTCTATTGCAAAATGTGTCGTGCTATTTTATAAAACTTTAAAAATATTGTATTCTATTTCCCTCCTAAAAATTATATACAGTTTTTAAAACTGAAAGTACAGTCTAAGCAAGGTTTTGAAACCGTGTTTAAATAGCTTCTCAGAGTCATTTTTCCTGAAACATACCATTTGTTTATAAATATGTAATCAGGTATTTGCTGTCCTCAAATGGTTTTGAAACCGTTAGCACAATTTCCCTGCTAACAGAGATTATACAGAATTATGAGGGCATGTCTGGCATTACATGTATAACTATACTAAGAGGGTACAGTGGCAGTGATAAAATGGTATACATTGCACCTTTTTTCCCAATTAATCTGTACTCTGAACAAAATTTATTGACTATTTCAGTATCTTTGAATAACTCAACGGGTTTTTTTGTTTGTCTTCCTTCTGGACCTAATACACAATAATAGTTTTTATTTTGCCCACCATATCTTAGAGTAAGTAAGCTTACAGTATAAAGAATATTCAGCATAATTGAAAGAAAGAAAAAAAAAGCCTGACAGTGTCATATTAAAAAATAAACTCTGTAACAATATACAAAATACACTAGCAATGTCCAAATGCTTCGGTGCCAAAAAGGTATTTTGGCTACACAGTTTGTAAAGCTCATACTTCTCACTCATACTTCTGTGCCTTGACAAAAAGCAACATTTCCAAACTTGCGGGAATTAAAACTTTTCTTCGATTCTATCAAAAACCCAACTTTTGCTTCCACATCGAGACACTGATGGTCACGTTACACCAAACGCACAGCTTGGGTCGGTGGGGACGGTATCGTAATCCTGAACCTGGAGTATGTCAGATACAGGTTTTCAGTTTTGGATCATCTAGTTCTTTCCCGCAGTAAGACCTATACTAATGCTCCCTAAATAACAGCCACCTTTTTATTAAATTGCCTGGCTCTCCCTGGCCCCATATTTAACAATGAATTCTTCAAGGCAAATATTTCTGACTTCTCTCCAGAAGCCCTGCATGCTACAGCGGCGTGCTAAGAGCAGAACTTACGGGGATGATTCCAGTATGATGCTGTTGGCCTGGGTGGAAGATGGAGATCTGTGATTTACAAATACTTCACTGGGGGAGGTGTGAACCACATGATCCACTAAATGTCCAACTGATGAGGGTCGTAACCGGGCTCCTTCTTGAGTGAAGGCAGAGTTGCGACTAAGAAGGAAAGCAGAGCAGTGCAGCGTGACAAGAGTATTCTTGTTAATCTACATTTCTGATACCACCCACTAAAACGGGATGCTAAAAACATTATTTTGTCTCAGTGCAAGCACATGTTTAGACACATTTCTATTAAAATTTCAAAAATCACTGAAACAATTATATTGTCTGATCAACATGTATTTCATTATTTTATTTTTTTAAGTGTAAAAAACTATTTTAATATATGCTAAGGGCTATTTAAAAAAATTATTTACTTCTAATTAAAAAAGCCTGAAATCATTATGGTCCAATGAACAAGCTGACAGCCCAGTCAACAAGAAGAAAAATGGATTCCCAAGAAGACAAATCCTGGCTCTGTTCATGGCAGAACTTAACCTGAATTCATTAAGATGAACAATTTATCCCCTGCATCTTCCCCATGACAAATCATAAGCTTTGCACCAAGAGTCTTATCGTTTCTGGAATCCAGTATTTTCCCATTTGAAAACTAGCACGGAAATATTAAAATTCTTTTAAATATGCATGATTAAGTTTGTTATGTTTTAAGCATCAGTATTACACAACTTTTAAGTAATTTTTAAATGCTACATATATTTAAAACATTAATCTTGTGAATAATATGCTGCAGAACCTTAAAATCTTCTCATTTACGCAATACAAAATTGAGTAATGCTGATTCTTAAGCCAGTTTCAGCACACTGAGAAAACTGGTCACCTTCCAAAAGAAATCAGGAATGTTTTTTCACTAACTTAAAACAGAAGGCTCTATCATGTGACAAGAGTGAACATGGAAAGGAAATGCAGAAAAATTGAGAGGAATAAACCTGCAAGGATTTCCAATTAAGTAATTTTCCCCCATGTTTTAAAAAGTGGTATTAACCAAAATAAATTATTTTTAAAATATCACATAGATTTTATCATCAGGGTCTCTTTTTTAAACCAGATTAATAACTTAGTTTTAACTGTGCTTGAGAAAACTCAAGCTCTCAAATTCAGGGTAGTGTGATATATCTTAAATTTTTATAGGTCAAGTGAGAAGCACCTAAAACTCACCCCTAAATACTTATTTTTATCTGAAGCTACGTGTTCAGAGAATCATTTGGCACAGAATTTTTGAAGCTATTTGTATACATAACACATTAATCCTTTTATGACACAAGCAGGTCACTCAGAGGTAGAGAGTCATTTCTAGGCAGAGAAGATTTGATGCTACTCACTGATTTGGAGTTCCAGGTGGAGACCGTGACGGGAGGCTCTGCGTTTCCAATCTATCATCAGACAGCGAGTTCCTACTCACTACTTCCCAATCCATCCCACTCATTAATTTCCGTGCCAAGGGTTTACTGGGGGATCTAGAAGAAGAAAGTGAAATGACTAACCAAAAATTATATGATGGAAGAAACAAAATTACATAAAACTCACCACAATGAAACTGATCATAGGAAACCAAATGATATGTAAGAAAGGAAATATAATAATGCAAAGCTATATTTACATGGGCAGTTCTGTATTTTCTCCATCTACCGTACTTCATTTGCTGTACTTTGAAAAGAATGCCATTGAAATAGTAATAAACTACTCTTGGCTGCAAGGGAGACAGGCAAGACAGAATCTGAACTTACTGAACTTCTAATGCCTCAAAGACAATCTGACTCAAACAGAATAATCATTGAGAGATCTGAACTTAAAAATGTAGAACAAAACCAACCAAATAAACAAACAAAAACCCCCTCTCTAAGTAACACAATTGTTTAGCCATCTCAGGAAAAATAAAGCAGTGAAAACATCAGGCCAAAAAAACTCCCAAAGACTTTGAAGAACTGAAAGTGGGGTAAGCATCAACATGGCAATAGAGTTACCAAGTTTTGTTTGCACATCAGGGATTTCCATCAAGATGACATGCTTTTTCCCAGAACATGCCCCGTCACTTGTCAGGCAGATGCAATAATACTATTTAACTATTTGAACTCCTTTGTGGGTAATAGAACTTTATTTGGTTCTGTGCCAGAAATGTCCTTCAGGTTAAAGGTCATTATCACCAGTGCTTTTATACAAAACGAATTCTATTTTCTACTTGTTGCCCTTTCTTGACAGTAAAAAATCTTTTTCTTCCCATCCTCCAGTCACTCCAGGATGCCTACAGTCTCCTGCTGTTTCTTTCACCTATTTCTTAAGCACAAATGAAATCGTACTCGTAATCTCTCATGAAATTCTACGTTTCCCTTTTATATTGGAAATCACCAAATGAATCACTCGAGGTTGCTTTTTTCTGAGCATTGCATTGGATGGTTCAGTCATCCTGCAACTAAACATACCCAGACTTTCACTGTTTGTTGTTTTCAACTGAAAATTCTTCAGCTAACAACAAAGATGCTTCTAAACAAAATATACATGTCCTGTATATTTTGTGTTACTGGGTTTTTACTTTACTTCTACTGCTTTGATGGTGCTACATAGTTCAGATTTCTCCTCTATCATTACCCAAACCGTCTCTTGTTCCAGTGATACTTCAATCTTTTGTGACATGATAATTTCATTTCCATTTGCCTTCATCTTCTATCCCTAAATTCTCTAGCTTTGCACAATGAGGTGACAACATATTATTGTATCAGCAGTACAGCTCCATACACCCGTATCACAAAATAATTTCTGTCTTTACTGTCCTTGTGACACATGGTAACTTCTTTATCTTCGTCATTATTACTGGTTTACTGAAAGCAACTCCAGAAAGAAGGAACTTTAAAAAATTAAGGAACTACCTGTACACAAACTACATCCTCTGAAAATGAGAAACTTGGTTACAAATGTATTTTTGCTTCTCAGTGAAAGTAACCACCTTGAGCAGATAATATTGTCCTCAATATTATCAAAAAAGTCTACAATAACAATCATCCAAGCATTATATTAAGTAAGCTTCACATACAGAAATAAGTAAGATGTCAACACTGTTTGATACTAAAGGAGTGGCAGTCTAAGTGTGGAGGGTTTATTTTTATTTTTATCCCACCAAGCAGTTCTGAACATGTATTACGTTCTGCTTTGCTGCTCTTAAGTCTTACTGAATAACAGCCGACCAATTTCAGACAGTTAAGCGAGATGGGCTATTCTAAATAATACTGTTTCAGGTGTTATTCCACCTGAGGGAAAAAATCTAATAGTATATTGATACTTGAAAACAGGGAAAATATCAACTAATTCCTCAGGAGAAGCACATCCAGTTTCTCAGCATGCTTCACTGCATTTAAGTATTAATTTGATTTGAAAAATAATTAGCTTGGTATCCTACCAATTAAACCAAAATTTTGATTTCTGTAATTTGCTTCAAATGTGAGCAACTCAAACCACTTAAATATCTTTCTTCACAAACATGTAAATGTGAGCAGTTCTGAACAGGTAAAATAACATGAAACTGAAATAGCAGAACTGAAACGCATGTCTAATTCTAGCCTTTCATTATTCTTTTATTAATCAGGGCTATGATTAGCTGGACCCTGTTGACAGCTAATCATCTCTTTGCAGCCAGCAGATGAGCACCAAGAGCCAGCTCTGCCAAAAGGTGGATTCTACTACCAACTAAAGAACAGTCTGAGGGAAAAATGCAGAAGAACATAATATAACCAGTGCTGAATTAGGTAAATACAGGACTGCAGCTACAGTATTTGCTGACAGACATGTAAAGGCAACTACTGAACCTCATTTACCTTCAGTGAAAAAGCAACAAATGGAATGTAGGAAACTTGGAGGCGGGGCTTTTCTTTATTTAACATGCAACAACAGTAAAAGTGCACCATTCTTGCCTCTGTGAAACTAGATAAATTACAAAGAGAGATACGGGAGCATATAGGGTGGGGAAAAAAAACCCAAGTTTTTCCAAAAATTACATTTTTGACTGCTTCAAAAACCCCCACTGCTTTGTATCTCAAGTCACAGTTTGTAACTATGTTTATGCAAACTTCCTCAATCTACACAACAAACGAACACAACTCCAAAATGAGCAAAGCATCACCTTCTTCCCTATCAAAACATCCAGTGTCAAGAAAACACTCACCTTTAACTGTGGATAGGGTCTGATCTTTCAGAAGTAATACCTTACCACCACGATAAACAGCTGCGTTTATCACCAAAGCTTTGTTACAATTATTTTATTAACAGCTCTAACCTCAGAGTCCCACCCACTCATGTTTGTTGCCCCAATTTCCTGTCTTTGCAGAAATTTCAAAGAAAAAATTACCACACTGCAGCACTGAACTTCTTAGTGCTGTGGCTTTTTCATTTTAGTTCTGTCAACACTTCTAAATCTAACAATATATTTTTTTAATTAACATTTAAGATTTGTTGTGACATATACCTACAAATTGTTCAGCCTTGACAAAACAATAACAATATTAAATTAATTTTCTCATGCCAGAGTGCAGCTGAGGAGATGGGAGAGGGAAACTAAGCTGTAAAAAACTTTGAAATGTTGAAATTCTAAATTCCACCTCTGTCTGCTGAGCCGGGATGCTTCCACCGCACCCAGCACAGGGCACTGGTGGTTAACAACATAAGCCATTTTCAGATTTAATTTTGGTGTACCTGCAGAGACATTCTTAAGAAAGTTGGAAGCAGTCCCAGCTACTTGAGTTGCAATAGAAACTGAAAACTTTATCTGCCCCCGAGTCTTATGAGCTGCAATGTTACAGCAAATACAAAAAAAATCCCCAAACACCCAAAACTGCGAAGCAGGGAAGAAATTACATAATGCAACTAAAAAACCCCATGACATAATATTAGCTCAGCTACAGTACAGAAAAGCCTTCGAAGACAGAATTTGTTTGTCATCCCACAGCTGAAGGGCTAAACTCTTGTAGAAGCTGGGAAAGAACAAAGGTGTTGTTTGGGAATACAGGTGGGAATTTTTAAAATTATTTCTGTCCCAAAAAGAAACATAACCTGGAGCCACAGCCTTGCTTTGCATTTTGACAAGGAGTACAGGGAACACATTTCTCAGCAAAACTGACAAACACTGCTGCAGACCAAGAGACTGAAACTATACACAAATCTGCAAGGTGCATCACACAAATGACACATGCAATTTAAAACACCTGAGAAATTATTTAATTAACCTGAATAAGTGCATAGTTGAAGCAAGATTGAATTTTTGGAAACAGAGACTGCAGTTTAATGATAGGGAGTTTGCAGACACAAATGACCGACACCCACTCAAACTCCCTTCTCTCAGCCCCCATGCAGACCAGAACTGAACAGCAATAGAATACTTTGCAAAGACTTTAAGAGAAAGTAATATCCTTTAAGAATTCTCTCAATTCATGACTTTTACTTTTACCTTTTTTACTCTTATTATCTACTTTTATTAAGTTTCTGGGAATTCTTATGGGGTTTCGTGGACTGTGAATATCCTGCAATAAATGAGGCCAAGAGAACAGGTGTAATAAAAATGATTAAAAAACCCCCCAAAACACCTAAACAACTGCAGCAATAGCCTTGAGAATGCTGAATGTAGGGCTGCACGAAGATTAAGAAAACAGCACCTACATAAGGTATGCAATTTATTACAGAATATATCCTTCACAGTAATAATTTCATTTTCAAAAAATGAAATGTAAATGTTTCTATGATTTGGAAAAAAAGATCCTTCAGCTAATTTTAAAGTAAAATGCTGACAACAAACAGCTAAGCCTGCTTCCTGTACGTTAAAATTGCTTGTTTTATTCAAATGGCTGTTAAAAAATTTTATTTCCCTGTCTCGTGCTCTGCACCTACGTTCCAGTCAATGTGCAAAGGTCAGACTAGTTGGTCATTGCTTGTGGCGATCACCATTTCCCAACTTAGAACAAACAGATCACTCAAGTAACATCTCAGTGTAACTCTCTGTGTTCATTTTCTTACCATGAAATGATTAAAAGGTTTGCTTAGATAGTATTATTTCAAATAAGGCAGTTTCTAATTATATATTGTTAAGAAATCCAAGTGTCAATCTGGATAACTCTACAAAAAAACCACCAGAAATATTTTTTAAACTGATCTTGAATAAGTAGTCATATGTAATAATAATAAAAGCAACAGCAATTATTTAAATTTATGTGCCCACCTAATTCTCAAGAAAGACCTTGAAAAGCAACCAAAACAAGCCCACAGCCTGAAAGCTTAAAAAGCTGTTCAACACCACCATGACTTTGTCTGATAAAGACAAACCATGAAAGAGAAAGGCGGGTTCCAGGAATAAAACACACATCATACCTGGAAAATCTTAGAAAACAAAATTTATCCTCTGTATGAATACAAAAGGGCTGACATCTACTCAGTATGTCAACTTGAAACGTAAATGTTTAGAAGACAAAGAATTAATGGTCTTAGATTAAGTTTCTTGGAAAACACTGTGTTCTGGAAATGTCTTCTATTTCAAGCTTTTTTCACTCTTGAAAATATTGAAGGTCTTTAAAATTGAAAATACATTAATTTCACACTGTCATGAGGAACACATGAAGAAGAAGCAGCTGTTTTATCAGAAGTCTTTTGAGATGTATTTGTTACAATACACCATTATTTCATTTCACTGATATATACATATATGCCTCAGACATCAGTCATCAACATTTCTAAGAAACTCAAAATGTGTGGATAAATGCTCTAGTCCTTAATCAAAAAGCAACAGTGGAAAATAAAATTCCTGAGGATGGAAGAGCCAAGCATTTTCTTAACTAAAAAAAGCCAAGATTTATGAAAATAAGAGCAGTTCTAGCCATGGCTTTTGATTTTATTGACTTCATTGATTTTATCCAACTACATAGTATAAACTAGGAGTGGGCCCCAGCAGCACTTGCTGGGTTTTGCTGCAAAGGGAAGAGTGCCATCTACTGCATAAGAGTTTCTGAAATGATAAAAATACTCCTCAAAACGAAGTATCAGCTCTCCTCCACCCTGCTGACTTGTGGGGAATTGCCAAGTTCAGAGTGCAACAAGAAAAATAGTTTTTAACTGATTCATAGCTGTCATTTAGTGAAGTAAAGCTCACCTGTCACAGTGTTGAATCTCTGAGTACTAAAAGAAGTTGTTCCAAGTACAAATCTAAATTCAGTCAGATTCCCAAAGTAAATTAAATAGAGTAAAAAATAATCTTACACAGGAAAAAATGGTTTTATAAAATCTACTTGTTGAACCAGCATGTTACAGCATTTCTGGCCCTCAAACCTAGTATGGAGCTGTCTATCTACGGTGGGCCTAGCTAAAAAGCCAAATTATAATGCAAAGGGGGAAAGAAGGGGTGGAGACAGGGCAGGAAATCAAGCCAGAATTCACCAATGTTCTTAAAAACAGTGTCTGCAGGCACTTGGAAAGGTTGCTGGACTTACTACTAAAAGTCTGCAAGCATGAATTTGAACTCCAGAGTTCCTTAAGGGGCAAAAAAGACATCTTGGATCTCAGTAAAAGTAGAAGCATTAAAAGGACAGAGCTGCCCCGACCCCGCATGGATTCTATTAATGATCAGAGCAGACTGCCAGGTGGATGTAGAAGCTGTCTTACTTTTGAAAGCAGCATCATAATTTATGAAGAGAGAACTAAATCTATGTCTTGACTGTTTTATTGTAATCACTAAACTCCTCAGGAGCCTGGAATAAACTTAAGTAATGTATTCTTGATTAGCCAACTACTCTGTGACCAAATAGCATCAGAAGCAGCTCACTTTTCATAGCAAAATGTCTCATTGAGACTACAGTGATAAAGCTGTTCTCACAAGTAAGACTCGCTGTACTTATTCTAAAGGAAATATATATGTACAGTTGCAGGTTATTATCACAGATAAAAATATCCATTAACTCAGTATTTTAATGGAGTATTTTAACAGCAGGAGACCATTCTTTGCTATAAAAACGGCACAAAGAGGGCTAATACATGTAACAACAAACTACATAGACTACAGGCTATTCTGAATTTTGAAAATATATAAAGGGCGAAATATGAAAGAATGTAAGTTACTTACCTTGCAAATACCCTGTCTTTATTTGCTCTCTCTTTACCATACTGCACAGATTGGACCTCTGTTCTCCCACTGGAAAGCAAAACAAAATCAAACCACTAAATCCAACATGATTAAATAACAATTTCTTGTTTAAAATGGAACCATCTCAACAAAATGCCTAAATTCTGTTTTCAGTCATGCTCAAGCAATTGCCCTAGCTTCAGTACAGTGTAACCTTAGAAAACATTTGGTAGAAATGTGGGTCTTCTTCCCAATTAATTTTACATATAACAAAAGCTTTCTCTTCCGTTTGCTTTTTTTATCCAAAGTACTAAGAAATTTCTGCTTGGATCTTTGGGTAACACTTAACACTTAATCATACTTCCTGTTATAGCCACTCTCAATAACTTACAGCATCTCTTCCGTACTCTTCCTAAACTATTCCCTGAATTGCTAATAACTTAGTTGCTACTTAGTTTAGCAAAATACCACCAAAAAATTACATGATAAGCACATCAGGATTGTATTCTTCTATGCAACTTGTCAAAACTAAGTTTAGATCTTGGAACTTGCTGACTTTTCATATAAGACCAGATGTCTTGTGTCAAATCAAAGATTCTTTATAATATTTCATAATGTCTCATCTAGAAAAAAAAACCCATTTTTGAGTGTCTATCAGCACTTAAGGATTGGTGACAAGATATCAGCAACAGTTGCTCTTGCAGCCACTTCCCCATTAATAACTTCAGACCAAACACAGAGCCTCCTACAGGAATATTTACATTATGAAACCAAAGAATTATCTATTTCCACATTCACATTACAGAACTACGGGATGTGTGAAGACCTGAGAAATGGGCCAGCTGGAATCTCATGAAATTCAGTGAAGGAAAATGCAAAGACTTGCAACTGAGGGGGCTAAGTATCAACTGGCTGGAGAGCAGGTTTGCCCAGCACAGGTGAGAGCACATCTGGAATGCTGGGTGGAGTTCCAGAGCTCCCCAAGTCAAGCAGAGGGCCACAAAGACAACTAAGGGTCTGCAGCATCTGATGGATGGGGAAAGGCTGAGAGAGATGGGACTGTTCAGCCTCAGGAAGAGAAGGCTCAGGAGGATCAAATGCCAGAAAGGAAAAGTAAAAAATAGAGCCAGACACTTCTTAAGGGAGCCCACAGACAGGACAAGAAGCAGTCGGCACAAACAGAAATATGAGATATCTTACTTAATTAGGGCAGGCAGCAAGGACAGGGCTACAAAACAACAGCATCCTCACCACCCGCCCAAACAAAAAAAAGTTTTTACTGTAAGATAGTTGAACACTGAACCAGGCTGCTCAGAGATGATGCAGTTTTGCTCCTTGGAGACATTCAAAACCTGGCTGCATGCTCTCCTAGGCAACCTGCTACAGTGGACCCTGTTAGAACAGGGCATGGGACTCAACAGTGTCCAGAGCTGCCTTCCAACCTCTGCCACGCTGCGATTCCAGGAGATTTCTCTTTCCAAACCTGCTGCCTGCTGAATTGCTGGGGTTACACATTTTTTACTCCAACAAGAAGCAAGTTGGCTTCTTGGAGTGGAGGTATTTGCCTCCACTGCTTTCCAATAACTCTATCATTGTATTTGTCCTTCTATAACTGCTACTAATAACGGATTTAAGGTTTTCAGAGCATTGATGTTCCTGCTCTTTTCTCTCTCTGTGTAATTTATTTTGCATTTTTGGGCACTGAACTTGACCTACCATTTTATTGCCTACTCACCCCTCATTGTGAAATACCACCAAAACCTTCTACTGTTGACTTCAGATTTTACTACAAAACCCTGTATCACTTCAGTGTTAACTTCCCTCCGTTGTGAAGAAGGAACCTACTTGTTTCCCATCTGATTATAAAAGAGATGCTAATACCCAGTAAAACTCTTCATGTTTTTTCATGAGTCTTTGGTGAGGAATACTATCAGAACCACTTTGAAAAATCCAGTGACAGCGTACAGAAGTCACCTTTTCTCACTAACAGTCTTCTAGATCCCTGTTGGAAGCTTTTTTAAGAAAACACAACAAACCAAATTTGCTTTAAAGTTTGCTGCATAGAAATATTTTAAACCAATGGAAATAGCTTATGTAACAATTTAATAGTTCAACAATTTCATGTCCCCGATTTCTTTCAGAAGTGGAGATAATTCTGTCTAGACCTGTCAGTTCTGTATTTTATTGGCTCGTTTTGATCATAGAAATGTTGGCTAGAAGTCTCTAGTCCAATCTCCTGCTAACGCTAGGTCACCTCTGGCCATGGCTTTGTCTAGCTGAGTTTTGAAAGCCTCCACTAACAAAGGTCCCACAGCCAGTCCAGGTAACTTGTTCCAGCAACACACTGTTCTGAAAAACCCAAATACTTTCCCTCATGTCCACCCAGAATCTTCAAGGTGAAATCTCACCTACCTGTTACCAGCACGTTTGGGTCCATCAGTACTGACATTGCCCTTGAAGTAGCTTTAGGCTTGCTACTGAATTCCCCCTTAGCTTCCTCTTCAACAGATTAAACAAGCCCAGGGCTCTTAACCTCTCTTTGTGCTATGTTATTCCCATTATGCTGCCTCTCAACAATCTCTCAAACTACTTGCAGAAATTCCTTTTGGCTGTTTCAGCAACTTTAATGACCTTCTTCATTTTTATGCAGTTTCCCTTCTCATCTTATGTTAACTGAAGTTGAATGTCATCATCACAGAGCTATTCTGTAATAGTAACCACTATGATTCAGATTCAAGATCCTTACAAAAATGAAAAAGCTCCCTGAAATTCTCTGCAGCAACATTGAGTCAAGTCTCAAACACTGTTCAGGATCATAGAATGCTGTTTCTCAAATGGGTACTGTGAATGCTGGTCAAAAAACAGATGCTATAAACAGTTAGCCACTGAATTACTTTCCTCTTTATAAATTTATGCAATTCACAAATGTGACAGAAATAGCCTGTTATTGTGTTTTCTAGCTTTTCATCATGTCCCTTTGTACGTCACAGACACTACTGCCATTCTAGATGGATGATTAGTAGTAGCACTGTTATTCTCTATTTCAGGCACAATTTAAACCATTGGCATTCCGCATTACTTGCAAAGGCAGTTAATTCAGTCACTGAACAGAGATGTACTTTTTAAAATAAAAACTGTAAAACAGCAAAACCCAACACCACCCACTCCAGCATTATATGGATTCTTACACATTCATTCTGTGCACCTCCAAGCTTTTTGCTTATTAAGTTCATCCTTAAAGGTTATGGATTTAATTTCCTTGTTATTTTCTAGAGTTCTGGTTTTGATACAGAACATGTATGTCCTTTGGCTTCACCTAATTCCTATTTGTACACATGTAGATAAGCGGGCTTTACTTGTACAAGCTTATTTTCAGTGATTTGTATTTGGTATTTATTTAGGTCTGTTTTGTTGCTGTTGCTGCATGCAGTATCTGAGACTCAACAGTTTGCAAAAACACCAGGTCAAAGACTTTGAAGTTTTGAGATGACATTTTTAAGATAAACATAACCCAGCAGGAAAGCAGGCCAAGAAATACAGCTTGGGAGACAATCTCAGAGTACTAGTGCAATAACGGCCAGTAATAATACAATAATTGTATTTTCAAGCTATCTTAAAAAATAACCAGAATTTGAAACTTAGGCCAACAGGGAAGGGGAGCAGTTGCAGGATTCAAAACCTACTTGAATTACGTTTTAATAGAGATTCTAGATAATTCCCCATGTTTACTGATGAGCTGCCTATTCACTCATATTCTTTCCCACACATTTCAAATCAGCACTTACCAGTACCGGAACTTGGAACCCAAAGTGAAATAATGTGCAAAAAAGTTCTTCTGAGGGGGGAGTGGTCTGTCCAAACGGAAGAACGTGTGATGCTCAACACAAGCTTTCCACAAATTCTTACATGCTCGGTAATTCACCATATTGAATCCCAGTAATGTTTCTCTAGATTCATGCTAAAAAATGAGAAAAATGTATTTCAGGTAAGAATTATTTCAAGTTACTTTTGAAACTAAGATAAATATTGTTGGCTTTGGGGTATTTTTTTTTAAATCATGCTTTTTGAAGCGATACTCATTAATTTTCTATTAACTTTATGTACAACAAACCCTTTTAAAATACTTTCACAATTTCTTTAAAGAATTTTTTTTGCTCCCCTGGGTTGTTTTTTTTTTTTTAAAAGAGCTTGCTCAAAGGTTAACAGTCTGTTTAGTCATATAGAAACAAGTCTAAAAGGTATGACCCAAACTACATGAAAAGAATTCCATGATCTGAGAGCTCAAAGACAATGTGCCTCTTTGTTCAAAACTGCAGTCAAGATGAGCAATTGTCATGCACATGTGGCAGCTGGAAATTGATACCTGTTCCCAATCTCAAGAGCAACTGATGTGCCTACTTCTAAATGATTCATTAGATTACTGGGAAAAGCAAGAAGCAAAATAGCAAAGCAAGCTAAGCTATTCTGCCTGTTGAGAGAGCTTGATAAAAACCTCTGTAGGTCCAGAAATATCATCAGCATTCTTCTTTCTCTTCACAGTACTAAATTCTCCCCAACATTTTGCACACCTTAACTGATTTCACTTAGTAGTAAAGTCCTTTTCCAAGTTAAGCTTTTGTTGCTCTGCTCATCTTTAAATCTGCTGAGAAACCAAGGCAGAGACCTGCAATTCTTCCCCCAGTGTTGTACTTGGGAACAACACTGTATTTTCAGCCACATGACAAATTTAGGGCAAGAAAAAAAACGATTTAAAACAAACAGCAAATTCTAAGTATTTATTGATGATATTTAAGAAATCACATTCAAGAAACGAAACCCTGGTATTTTAATTCAATTACAAAGATTACTTATATCTCTGTTCTTAATTTCCAAGTTTTGCCAACTGCTCCCTGTATTTTCTAGACATGTGAACAGAAGCATTTAAAAATTAGAAGCCAGAACCAAGATAACAGAAATTAAGTCCATTAATTATGCAGTTATAAAAGGCTTTATCAACAACATAAAAGTCAAACAATATAAACAAGGTAGATTACTATTCTGCAAGAGAGCAACTATGTAAAATTATGGACTGCCCTCATCTGGATCCAGTAAAGAATGAAACAGCTAAGATTTTAGATTCTAACAAAAAGTTCTCATGATGTAGCAAATTTTTGTGTTCTGTCAGCCTTTTAAACAGTTGGAAAAGAAAATCTGACAAGTTATATGAGCTGATGATCATGCATTTTAATGTCATTCAAAGTATTATAATTATGGGTTGGGGAAAAAAATATAACCTGCTGTTTCCCCTAGTTTGTATTCCAGAAAACGAGCTGATCTGAATCTCATGCCACCATCTGATCAGTAGATCAGACATGAAGCATGAAGGAGGAGCTGGTATGGCAGGATGAGAAGGAGCTGCAGCAAGATCAACTTAATTGTAATTCGAGACAGCACTTTCACAGGAACTTGGTGTGCTAGAGCTTTAAAGGTACCTTAACAATAGTTCTATTCATAGATTTTAAAGCTTTCATTGCAGTGCAGGGAGAACTGATTCTCAAACCCTACTCCTTCATCTCAATTACAGCTAGGAAACATTGTTTAAGGTAAAGAATAATATATGATATTGGCTCCTAAGTGCACTCATCCTTCCCCTGTTCACCCTTGCAGGTTCTGTAATATTCCAGTGTAACTTGGGCACTTGAAATTCATCTTTGCTGATGATTCTGGGGTGCAAGCTCTGGTTCTACTGCTGGATTTAGAGTAAGGTTGCCCCTGTATTCCCTAAAAACAGCAGGCTTGAATCAATGTGGGCTCAGCATAAGACCCCAAGCTGTCATTTGTCATGTCCATGGTACTTCAGCCAAAAGCACAAAGTAACAGGACAGTTACACTGCAGCCCATGGAATGCTTTTATAGCACAAGGCTCCAGCAAGATGCACAATGCTCTATGGCATGATAATGACTGACATACAGGCATTTCAGGGGGTTATGTCTGTTGAGATGAGTGTTAGAAGACCACCTCATGGAGTCACAGCAGGATTCTGTTCCAAAATTATTATCTTACTAATTGTGCCTGTGGTTTCTATTAAAGAGAGGAAAACAGTCTGCTTGCTATGGAGAGAAAGAGGGAAGCAGTTGGGATGCAATACTGGTAATGAAGCTCTGGGCCCCAGCACAAAACTACAGTAAGACAAATAGAGGTAGGGTATAGTCAAGTCCAAGTCACCTTTGTGGTTCCTATTATTAAAAAGGCAAAACAAAGAATAAAGCAGACTGGATATTGGTGCTCCTCTCACACAGAACAGCTCAGTACTTGAATAAGCACCTTGAGTGGGGCTGTTCATTCAAACCCACCTTTGCCTGCCTTGAAACATTGACTCCAGAGCAGATCTCTTGCTGCTCAGGAAAGAAACTGGGTTGCAAAACTTACTCTAATGAGACCCTTTTACTTTGGCTAAGCAAGGAAAAATCCCAGAAAAAAGCACAAATTCCCTACCCCATCTCAGAGAGTCAAAAAGACTTGTGCTTTATAATGGTAGATGCTCCCCATACTCCACATATTCCAGAAAGAGTGGGCAAAAGTCCTCTGAAAGCTTAAATGCAGCATGGATACTTCTGTCAGCAGTATTTGCTCTTCACAAAAAGAATGCAACACAGAAACTTTGATAGGGTTAGGCAGCAAATCAAGTAGTCATCTAATGAATGCCAGTGCTACTTAAGATCAAGTATGTACTTGGGCAGATAAGCCCATGCAGCAGCTTGTGATTTGAGACCAAGTTCTTTCTAAAAGTCAGTCAAAAAAAGTCAGACAAAATTCAAAGCACAAACTTAAGACACATAATTTCTAAGTAAAAAAAAAAAAAACAAAACAATTATTTTGGCCACTCACTGAAACCAGGTTTCAGATATGGCCAGAAACCTATCACACTGTTTAATTCCAGACTCAAGTCATTTTTCAGTGGACATCTGGCCTCTAAAAGAGCAAAAGAAAATGCTGAACAGCTTCTCTGGCTGTCAAAGAATCAGGACCACAAAAACGTGCTGGATGGCATTAAGAGCTTGATGCTGGCTATTGAGATTACTACAGCCAAGGGTGCAACTAAACAGAACCTGAGAAGTTTAGGGAAACATCTAGAAAAACGAAACTACTGAATTATTCTCCAACACCTTCAATGCATGTAAGGGAAGCTGCACACAGAGCAGGCACAACAAAGTAAGATATAGTGGAAAAACCTGCTGTTGAAGTAATGGCTCAGGGGTCTTCTAATGTTGGATGAAGAAGTCCTATATATAAACATACTTTTCCCCCACAAAATCATAAAACAACAATGGGGAAAAAAATCTACTCCAGTGGATATATGCTCCAGCTATATGATTGTCAGAATACTCCATCAGCTTCCACTCAAGATTGTATTATACTACCACTGGAAAACGACTGTGACATTAAATTCCTTCATCTCACTTCATTTAAGTGATTTATTTAAACACAAATACATAATCTAATAAAAGTAGGCAAATAATTCTTTACTTATGTTGATGCCTTTAAGCTATGCCAAGTCAGGGAATAAATTTAATAGGCGATTACAAGATAAGGCACTCGCACTTTTGAGGACAGTTGCAATTAAAAGCTCTCAACACTCATTAGCAGCATCTGAAAAATATCTTTTTATGATCATATAAACGTGTACGTAGCCCAGTTGGGAAAAAGTAAAACCAGTGGAAAATTCCTTTCCCAAGTCCACTAACTTAATATTCTACAGCATCTCAGCTTTGCATTCAAATTAACGCGGTTTCTCAGATGCACAATTTGTTATATATTTACACATAAGTTTGAAACACATCATCAGCATACCATGAATGTATTTCCCCTGCCATATCGTAAACAGGTGATTTAAAATATGCACTCAAAGCACTAGACCAGAGATATTTTACATACCGAATGTGCAATCACTGAGTCACTTCACCTAAAGAGAGTCATTTAGGCTCCCTTTATTGTTAATGGGAGTGAAAGCAAAAGCAAAAGGAAGAATATACCACCAGAGACCAACTCAGCCCATCCTAAAATGTACTTCCAGTTCATGCAAGAGATGTTTCGGCCCTCGCACCTTTGTGTGTGATTACTACAAAGGAAGTCTAATGATGAGCCTTGGTGAGCCAAGTAATCATGAAACGGAAAATACATTCTTTTAACCTAACTGAAGCTGAATATAGGTGAGAGGAATCTTATCCTATGAATCTAGTCAGGGAAAGTAAATCTGGAAACAAGAATTTTAATATTAGCTGTGATTAAAAAATTAGTTTAAGTATGACTTCTTTGGAAGCCAAATTTGAGCTTTGATCTTAAGATATTCACAACTTGGAATGAATGAAAATTAAGTTCTTGCCACCAGTTTTCATCTGATACACAGAGTTTAAAGAAAAACACTACAAGGCTTTTTAATTTGTTGGCTTGGATAAGATGTCTCAGAAGAGAAATTACATAAATTATATAAACTACATTCTCATGCAAGTAACAATATGTAGAGTATTAGAAAGCAACAGAGAAACAAGATGAGAAAGCTGTCTTTGTATTACCTTCTATTATAAGCAGATTTTTTTTCTGCAGAAAATAGAGAAAACAGTCAAGTACACAGTATGCAATCCTATTTTATATCTAGGTATCTTAATGTTCAAGGTCCTAAACTCTGCTACCACAGCACTTTCATCAAGTTCTGATTTAGAAAACAACTGCAGTTCATAATTTCTGAATTCCAAATAAAACTCCAAATTCTCATCTCACATGCAAATACAATTTCCTGCAACTGTAATGGAAGTTACACACACGGGCATCAAGACAAAATTTGACCTCTGGGCTGTCAGAGATCAGCCTGCCTTTGAGAATAAGCCTGTAGCTCCAGTGGGGTTTTACAAAAACGCTGTGTCACCGCAATACAACATTTCCCATCCACCTGTTTTGTATCACCATTTTTCTGCTCATGTTGCATGATGTCTGCTCACATTGACAGACACTCCTGTTCACTTCATGATTTAAGATACACCTGTTGTATACCTGTATGACCCCTATTTTCAGCACTAGTACTAGTCACCAGACATTGGCCTGATCTGACAGAACAGGTGTTTCCTCCTTGTATTTTTCTGGTTTAACCATATTCTCTAAATCTGGAACAGCCCTATAGTACTCAAGATGCATTTCTGCATAGAATCATCTTTTATATCTAGTCTGTAACTGCATTTCAGGTCTTCAAATCATAGAACCATAGAACATTAAGGGTAGGAAGAGACCTTAAAGATCATTTAATCCCAACCCACCTGCCATGGGCAGGGACATCTCCCACCAGACCAGGCTGCACAAGGCCTTATCCAACCTGGCCTTGAACACTGCCAGGGCTGGGGCATCCACAGCCTGTTCCAGTGTCTCAGCACCTTCACAGTAAATCCTTTCAGTTGTAAGAACTGCACAAAACCTCTTAACTAATCTGACGAGTTTATCACATAGTCATATTTTTAACAAATTTCTCCATCTTCCCCCAGTGCTATGTCTGTGATGGAAGCTCATCTCTTGGGGGCACAGAACAATCCATTTCTTGCTGAATTAAATGCACAGTGGCCCTGTGGTGCTTCATGGGATACCAAACACACACCTCAAGCAGTGAAACATTCAGCTCCAATCTCTTCCACAAGAAATTCAGAAGTAGGCATAAAAATTTACCATATGTAATTTAGACCTACAAAGAAATTCTTCTCTTCTGTTTAAATATAAGTAATAAAGTCATCATGTATTACCAAATCTGAATAATAGAAATCAACATGTTTATCAAACGTTAACTTACAAGCATATATACAACCGAAGCAGCATTAAGCACTACCTTGAGTTTTAATTTGGTTTCTTATGGATTTTAAATTTAGTATTATCTACTTTCAACCTTTTCCACATTTATCTTACATAAACAAGTTACATTTCCTGCATACAAATGCAAAACTAAAAGGATCTAAAATATAAGGCAAATCAAATAAAAAATAAAATCTTATAAAGCATTGTAATCAACTATTTGAAACATGAAGCAGTCAGAATGTTGGTGAAACTGGACTTTTAATTGCAGACAAAACCAAGAATCAACATAGTATCAGTCAGTATAATGCAGACATACAATAGAAGAAATTTCATTGCTTTCAGATCAAATTTAAGATAGTACTCACCAATTCTTTCCTAAGTTGAATAAAAAACTGCTTGCACTTAAAAGAAATTTTTACAATCTTCAACCTAAATGAAAAATAAAACCACAATATTTAAACATTTCATATACTGAATCATGGTTAAAGGTTAAATACACCTACTGAAAATCTTTCTAGAGAGAACAGACTTCATTTCCATAGACAAAAAATAAGATATCAAAGATTATATAAAATGGTTTGTGTAATTTGAAATTCATGAGCTGTGTATTTACGTTATCGAACAAATTCACTTGTTTACATCCTAAACCCAAGGCAGTTGCTAATTTTGGTATCTTTTCCCCATTCCAAAGCCCAAAGAGCTTTTCTATCCCCAGGTCATTCCAGGCAGATGTTCTCTTTTCTGAGGCTGCTTTCATTATCCCTTAGAATATGAAAAAATCCTTTGAACTTCACCTGATCCCTGAAAGACATTCTTTCTTTATGTTCTTACATGTCTTTAAATATAACCAGAACTTGTTTTAGTGAAATAGCTAAGATAAGATATCAGCACAGAGATAGGACTCATAACCTTGGTTTTTATAAAGTTAATGAAAATGATCACACTATTAGGAGGAAAAAAACATTTACAATATCACATGACAGGGAAAAATCTGCCTACAGATCTGCTCACCTTTCAAGTTATCTATAAATATATGAAATACTGACAGTAATTCCAGACTGTTTTGGAGGGTCACTGTAATACCAGTTATGCAAAATGGGAAAAAACAGGCTGTATTTCCATCACAATCTAATGATATACTTTTTCAAAGAAATGTAACATTAGGATAGTCGGCATATTTTATTAAATATACAGGAGTATCACTCTGGTCAAGAAAAAAAGTGACGTTCAAATTGTAAAAAGAAAAACATAGTAACTTCTGTTACTTGAAAAATGAACTGATACAAGACTACAAACTGACTGGAATTACTACTTGCATATTTATCACTTGCTGAATAAAAAACCCTTTAGATCAGGAAGGATGAGAAGCAAAACATTACAGACACCTAAGTTGGATATCTATATATAGAAATTATCTTCTTAACTAAATCAAATAAAGACATTTTTCTTCAGGGGATTATTCAGAGCAGGAACTTAAGTGGGATGTCCTAATTTGTTGGGAGAGTCTTTATCTGCAGTAACATAAAGGCACTCTGTGAACATTAGTGTTTAAATTACAATTATTTACATCTTTTCCCATTTCTTTTTTCTTTCCTAGCCTTGCCATTAGTTTAACAGTTAACAATAACAAAAACAAAAAAGTGGGAGCAATAACTTTCCTATTCGTTAGTTCGGGTTTTTTTTTAAATTCTTAACAAATTCTTGCTATCAGAGTTAGTTTCTCAAGAATTTGGAACTTTAAGGGGAGTTACATCTTATCTACTGAAATCAAATTATTCCCCTGGCAATCTTCCCCTGCATCAATCTTCTTAGAACCTCCTGTGACAAAAAATTGCTTAAGGGTAATATAGGATGGGTCTTATATTTGCTGGATAGGACATACACTAGTGATTATTAACAGTCTGACTGTGGGAAAAACAGAAAAAAAATTATTACACTATTTAGGCTGCAGTTAATCAACAAGTATGTTATTACTAATTTTCTAAAATTTTGGTGTACAGTGCAATTAAAAGAACATTTTAATATATACCTTTTCTAAAAAGTGAGTTCCATACACTCTGCAACATACCAGATTTACTTAGCAATTATTCAGTTTACAAAAAACAGTTACTATCTTTTATTCTTTGGGGTTTCCTCTTCTGCTAAAGAAATTACTGCCTTTGGTGATTTACAAACTCAAAAAGAGTAAGAATAACACGTACAGGGTTTTAATCTCATCCCATCATTTAGGCTCACAGAGGGAGATCAGCTGACTTTTAAGCCTGAAACCATTTGGAACAGACTCAGAGCTGTAACACTAGCCAATAAGGTCTAACTCAACTCAAAAGAGCCACCATTCAAGTATAAAGAAATGACTTAGCAAAGCTGGTTCTCAGCTATTTCAAAAAATACAGCAGATAAGAGAGTTCATATGCACTGCTAATACCCTGCTAGGCACTGAATGAGCATATCCGTACTCATCCCAAGGAAAAGGCATGTCTGCCTATGTTTCCTTTCTCTGATTGTTGGCAATGCTGCAAATCCAAGCAGAAGCGTAAGAACAGGCAGGCATCAATATTATTTTCTTGGTATGATATTCCCATGTACAGTCACCTCAGACATCCTAAATAATAAAATATATCTTTTTAAATGAAGAGATATTTAAAAGTCCTAGTCTAAAATGCAGATTGTACTCAAACATGTGGAAGGAATCTCATGATACCAAGCCCTGGTTCTCACTAAGGACTTTACTACCCTGACCCTTGGGAGGCTGATAAGGCTGGACTTGAGCAATCCAGCCAATTTCTTGAGCAAGACCTCTTTGGCACAGGTTCTGGACCAGTCAACCAGGGAAGATGCTCTTGGTAGCCCAACTCACAAATAAGAAAGACTTGTCCAGATTTAGTAGCCAAAGACAAATTTGGCTCCAGCAGCTGTGAGATGGCGAAGCTACAGATCTTAAAGGAAGTGGAGGGACGCAGCAGACTAAACCATTGGTTCAGGAGAGGAAACTCCAGTTTGTTCATTGTTCTGATGGGCAAAATCCCATGGAAGCTGCCTTTGGGTCACAGGAACAGATGACAGTCAGTTCTAAAGGACAATCTTCTCAATCCAGAACCATCCCAATGTGCTAGAAAATATACAAGCATGACAAGAGGCCAGCCAAGATGCACTCAGCACTGCTGATGGCGCTCAAACACAAAAGGAAGTGTACAAGATGTGTAAGCAGGATCAGATGACCAAGGACGAACACAGTACTACCTAATCATTCAGGGATAAAACTAGGAAATCCACAGCACATCTGCAGTTGCAACTGGCACTGGATGCAAAAGGCAAAGCTTTCCAGAGATACATCAACCACAAACAACAGGCTAAGGAAAGCACATTTCCAACTGCCGAACAGGTGGTCTAGTAACAAATGAAAGGCTGACATACTCCATGACTTCTCCTTTGGGCTTCAACCTCCTTGGATTCCCAGGTCTCTGTGCCTGGTAGCAAAGTCTAGGGAAAGGAGGCATTATCTACAATATAGGAAGATCAAGTTAGGACACATGGGATAAAAGGCAGTGTCCTTTGTTTTCCCCATTCCTCACTTGTCTTCCTCCTGTTTCATTTCTCCTCATGATCAAAAGCTTCATAATAAGCAATTTAGATATAATATCAAATTAAGAGGGAGAGGACAAAGACATTTTTACTTGATTCTTCTCTAAGCAATACAGTTAAATCTTTATTTCCTCCCACATACATGCATGTCTATCCTCTCACTCATCTCAAAACTCAGCTCAGGAGTACTGAAAAACAGGTATCCAAATATCCACTGTACCCATAGAGCACTGGGAAGACATTACACAGCTCCAGTTGCACAGGAGAAAGAATACGTGGAAGCAAAAAGAAGAGGTGTGAGTACTAGTGGCACAGGAGCAGCAGCATGATTATGGATAAAAAGAAAGGGTAATAGGTCTATTATTGAGCTATATTGTGGAAACTGGTATTTCAGATTGTTAGTCATAGCAAAAGAAAGCTGCTAACAGGGTGAAATGGGGAAGGGTGGTTCTTTTTTTTTTCCTTTGTAAAGACCAAATATGCTGGTAACTATAGTCTTCACAGGAAGAAATTAATATCCCTGATGTCAGCTGATACGGTTGAATACAAGGAAGAACTGTTTAGGTAATTACACACACACAAAAAACCACACTAAGAATTTAGATCAGCATCCCTGGCATGCAAACAATATGAAGCAGAACTCACAGAAACCTCCAACTTCCATTAGGGACATGTGGCTTAATTATGACTTAGACTGTACATACTCAGTAATTTACCAGTGTGCTTTACAGAATCTATTTCTACTATTGCTGTTTTCCCAAAAATAACAGCAGTAAAATCAGACTGAAATAAAACCTTCCTGATTATTACAGCATTCCATTTATAAAGCAGCCTTAGCCCACAAATGGCTCCAGCATTTCAAAACTCTCACCACGTGAAGGCTATCTTTCCTAAAATGTGTCACTATTATAAAGGCAGGTCTGACTGACCAGTACAGTAGTTTCAGGCTTATCATTGCAAGATCCAGTTTTAATTTACCCTATAACCATGAAGACAGGAAATTTACATGCTCTGTAATTGTCTCAGACTTACTTTTCTTCAAAATGCATACAGGTAAAATGTTCACCGTGTTCAGTTGTACTGGCTGCAGATAACACTTTGATACAGCTTCGTTTTTTCTTTCTCTCTGAAAATCTACTAAAATTCGATCACTCACACAGCTTCTCAGCTTGGTAAACCACAAAATATGTAACATCCTACAATGAACCTTGAGACTACGCTTAGCACAGAAAACCAGAATATCTCAGAAACTCACTGGTTTGCACAAAAGATCAAGCACACATCAGCAGCAAACAAAAATGTAAAATCAGTAGCAAATGAACAGTTCTCATAATTTCTCTACAACGAACAGCTTTTGTGCCTGGTGAACTAATGTCTGTTATGATAATCTTACATGACTGACTTCACCCACTCAGAATGCAGCACAGCAACTCAGCAACACAAGTAATAAGGCTGTCAAAGTGGATTCCAAGCAGGCAAAGGAAACCAAGGGAAGGTTACTTCTGCAGGAACTAAAAAAGGCATCGGGGAAGGTGACACAACTTCTGTAGAGCACCACAGAAGTTACAGAGCACTTCTAAAGAGCACTACAGAAGTCACAGTACAGAGCAGAATTTCTCTTAGATCTTTACTGATCTTATATGAATAAGGAATAGGATCCCAGCTTAAGCAGACTGATGAACAGAGTAGGATATTTAATGAGAATAAGTCCATCTTTACAGAACAGCTTTAAAACTATTTCAGATAAGAGAAGAAATAAATGACAGCATTTTCTGCAGTAAATGCACTATCACAAAAATGATTATCTGTGGATGAAGAGATGATAATATCCTGAATACTCCACCTCAGTTATTCAGAAGTACCGTAACTACATAAATTGAAAATACACAGTACAATTAATTTATAGGTCACAAAACAGGTAAGAGCAGTCAATCTCCAGGTTAATATTTTTCAGTTCAACTGTCTCTTTAAAGACTGTAAGCTAGTCCATCACACTGGCCCAGGCTACACAGCTAATTAAACATTAAGTACGCTTATAAACTCCTGAATTAAAATTCATTACAGTTTCATTAGAGTATCAAAGTTGTTTAACAGCACGGCATGCAGACCAGGACAAAACCCCACCAAAAAATTCCCCATAGCACAACATAAGATAAATCATTTCAGCATGATATGATACAACTTAAGTTTCAGTCTTCTTCAGAGTGGTAAAAATATTTTGAAATAGCAAATAAAAACATTAAACAGCTGTCCTTACCACTGAAAGGTGTTAATTCGTACTCTGTTCTTAAAAATTAGTATTCCACCTGACATCACTCCAATCATTATTTCATTGTTACTCTGATCCTTTAAAAGAAAAGAGAAAATTACTTGAAAAACAATATAAATATCTTTCGAAACTTCATATATATTCATTCTCATCTCCCTCTGAACTTCTCAAGTTAGATCTTCTGTCTTTCACCAACTTCGAAGAAATACATACAAGAATATTCTAGTTTATTAAGAACAGCAGCACTAATAGACTGGTTTGGCATTTGCTACACTAAAAGCAACCAGCAACTTCAATTCCTACCTGAAAGGAAATTGCAATCTCAGAACACAGAGAGGAGAGATTCTAAAACAAACAATATTGTAAGCATATTTAAATAGCACATTCTTCCTGAAATATCTTTGCACTCTACTCAAGCACGTGCTATATATATATATCTCAATATGTGTGCAAAAGCACTGGATACAGTGAGCAGTTAAGTGGGGTACATTTCGAATTCTATTCCAACTTTCTCTAGCCTTAGGGTATAGGACAAGAATACATAAAAACTAGGGATGTCTTAATTACTAAAAATAACATTATTCCGAGGCTTTGCAGAAATGGTAGCACTATACTGACAGGTTAAGAACATTTGAGTTAAGAGCTTGAGCTACTTGCTTTACCAGGTAAAGCTAACACTCTATCAAAATACAGTTCCTCACCTTACATTAAGAGTTCACTCTGTATTACAATAATGATTTATAATTTGGTTCTAGTAAATATTTTCAAAGCTGACAGATCCTTAAATATCAAATGCACATTCAACAAGCACATTTTTCTTATCCATCGGTAACCAACTAAGCTCAAACTGATTAACATACAGATAACTAAGCACAAATTTAAGCAAAGAAATACCCTCACTGGAGTCAAATAGTGGATATTCAATCAGTAAATCCCAGTTAGGCATCTAATAAGATAATATTTTTTTCTTTTTTTTTTCTCTTGTAAGCAAAAGCCAGGAAGGCTTACTAAAAAGAAAAGTGTATTTTTCCATAAACCTCAGAGGAATCCATCTTTAAATCTCAACACTAGTTCATCCAAACTTACCCTTGCATAGTGCAATTCAACTCCATAAAGTTCTAAGGTACGTGCTGTATTGAGATAATTGAACTCTGCTTCTGCAGGAGACAACCCTCTGAAAGAAAGCAGCTAAATCAGAAATGATCTAACATGACCTCCCACATCAGGCTCCCCAGTGAGTGCAGACAGAAAATCTGCATTCATTTTACTACTTCTATCCCCTCCTGAAATCTGAATTTCCTTTCTCATGATAAACAGACTGTAATCCAAAAATTTTAACAGAAAAGAAGTTATGTTTCCACAAGAACCAAGTCTTGACAAGAGCCCACAACACATTTTATTTTAAAGCACTTTAAATGTTTGTGGAACCCTAAAATCTGGAAAGTAGTTTTACAATCCTGTATTTGGCACTGGTAATTTAAATTAGCATCAATTCACTCAAATGTCTTTACCCTAGCTAAGAGAATTTTCTAAGTCTTTATCTGAAATGTAATATTCAGTAGTTTTGAAAGCAAACAACATGCCCCAATCAAGCGTTTTATAAATATTGCTTACATTTAGTTAAATTTAGCTGTAACAAAAGGCACTTAAGTTCTAAAATACGAAGGAACCACCACTGGAAAGTACCACAACGTTACATACTGAAAAAAAAAATATTTTCCATTGCTTCATTGCCTTTTCCTCTTTCCGAAAGGTCACAGACTTGCACACAGGAAAGAGCAGATATTGAAGAAAAGGACTTTGTTACTTCTAAAGTAACTCTTTTACTGGTGAGAGCATCATGAAAACAAAGCCCTTATGCTCAGAACATTCTACAAGACTGAAAAAAACTCTTAAAGAAAATATATCCGGCTAAGTTAATATCCTACATAATACACACAATTACTGTTTTCAGAGTACCTTTAATGTAACGTTCATTATTTCGCTAATTTAGATATAGATATTCTGTATAGGCCATCAATGGTATTTATTATACAGATAATCTCAAAAAAAATCACATTATCTTGAAAAAAACCAACCAAAACCAACCAACCAAAAAACCCAACACCCCACCCACTCCAAAACCTCTAAGAAAAAATGCTATTTTGTTTTATATAATAGCACAGCATCAGCAGTCAGGATTTGACAAAGTCAGTATCTTCTGATGTAAATCCTTACATGTGCTGCTGATGTAATTTTGCTATTTCTTTTTCAAAGTCTTGAGGCTGGCTAGGGATGAAAGAATATTCTGAGAGGTAGCCTGGCAAGTTTTCTGAATGGTTGTAGTCTCCCAGCTCGGCTAAAATATTAAAAAGAGAGGTTATTGTTTATCACTGATGTACTTGGCATTGTGCAATGCCCCCAAATTCACACGAGTCTGCTCCCACATAATTTACGATCTACAGCAAACAAAAACAGAGAAGACATTTGAACTCCCCTTTTCCATCTTGAATAAACAGTCACATTCTCAGTGAATACCATGGAGATTATTTAGAGAGAGCTTTGATTATGCACTTATGAAGGAAGTTTGTAAAGTGCTTAATTTTTAATAGACAAATTAATCCATAAATGCTGTCATTACAGCTAGCACTAAGTAGGATGGAGATATATATACATATATATGTAGGATAGTATTCAATTTTTCTTTTATTTTACCTTTGCTTGTTTTCATGTGATTACACAATTTTATTATTTTAACACTACAATTGCTATTTCATCATGAAGATCTGCAAAAACCACCAACTCAATCTGCACCAAGATATGTTCAGAAGCATTAGAAAAATATTTTTTGCACATTCAATTGTATGTATGGAAAGAAGTACACATACATACACCTACATTGAAACTACTCTACTTGAAACTACTAAAAAGTGCATTTACATAATTTCTAACACTTTCCTAAAATGATAAGAAATAAATTACAGTCACATTTGTCAGAAAAAAACATATAAACAACATTTGCTAAAAGTACAGTCTTTGAGGCTTTTGTAACTACAGTAAAAAAAAAAAATTCAGCTTTAAGTATCTGCAACCCCTGTAACAGATCTACAGCAATAGACAAGAAACATAAAATGAAAAGTGGAAAGATAACAGTAATACATCATGATATTGGGTCCTGGGCAGGCCTAGTGGCACTGACAAGACAGATGAAAGCACTTACGGAGCAGGAGGGTGAGGAAAGGAAGGGAGGGTAGGAAAAAACTCTGGATCATTTGCATCACCACAAACAAATCCTATTTTAAATAATTTAAAAACTAGAAAATTGGACCAGGTTTTATAACGGAATGCATTCCTTGCTGAAATCCAAGAGTACAGGACTGAGATCTGTACCTGCTATTTACATACATCTATAAAGAATACAGGAAGTTTATTACTAGGCAGGTACAGAAATCATCAGACAGAGCTCTGCACACTGAAGAACTTAATGGCAGCAGGATCTCATGGATAAATGTAAATACAAAGCACCACTTCTACAATATTTAACCAAAACAAAAAACCCCATAGTGCATTCTTAATACCCTAAAATGTTATCAAGTTTTCATAGTTCCTGCTACATTATCAAATACTTTATCTCTTCTAAGACAACTCCCTATGGCATGACAGCATTTGCAGTACATGTTTCAGGCAGCTGAAGTGTGGGAGTTTTGTTTAAGAGAAACGGTTCTATTGATTGACCTGGACAAAGGTGACCTCTAAGCAAAACCGTGCACAAAACATGACATTAACATTATTATATATTTTTTATGAAAATATTAACACAGACATTATTTGTCCGATATGTACAAAGTACTAAAGTGGATGTAAGTACCTTTAACAGTAGAAGAACATGAATATAGATGAATATATCAGGATTGCTTAAATGAATTTAAGTTTATGAAGAAAAACAGTGAGGAAGAAAACTAAATCTCAGTTTTCAAGACTCATCTATTCACTGGGTGGCTTAAAACTGCCAAGATGGGTATTGAACTTTTTGGCTGGATATGACCAGAATTCCCTTTTCCACACTTATTTGGAGGTTCACTGTATGGTATGTTAAAAAATGTTTTAGTGTCTTAAGAAATACTTTTTAGTATCATTTTCAAGGCAAAAGCCACAACTCCATGCCTCAGAATACACAGGAATAAAAGAGTATTGATTTGGGGGTTTCTAACAGCATGGCTTTAAGTATTTTTTCCAGTTTAGCAAAATATGCTGGGGGAGGACAACCAATCAATTTCCTTAATCATGAGAAAATTAGCACCATGCCCACAAACACCACAATATAATGCTATACAAAGTGCATTCTTTAGAAACTAATCAATAAGACTTTTTATATATTGCAGTACTAACAAGTACACAAACACTAATTATACTTACATTGAACAGCATAGGAAGCCAGAAGAGCAGCAGTATTATAAGGACAGGGCAATCTGTTTTGTTTTTAAAATGAGAAATAAAATCACATATTTCATATGACATTTGGCTATTTTGAAAACCCTAGTCTTTTATAGTCTATGGACAAATTTGACAGGTAATAATTATAAACACTTCGACTTGCATAGACAGTGATTTATTCTTAATATATTTTTATTTTTGCAGGCAAAATCTCTCATTATTAAGTTTTTCTTGACCAAATTGGCATTTAATGTTTAATACAACAAAAATGTCTTACCTTCCAGTAAGAATGTCCTGCTTAATTTGCAAAAAGTACTGGTACCTTATTTAGAAAAGCAAACAAAAAACATTGTAATTAAAAATAAAATTATTCCATCACTTTTCATCAATTTAATGTATTTTGCTTTCAGTTTGTGCAAAACTAAAACTTGGCATTCTGCATGCTATTTCTTAAACTCTAATGGGAAAGAAATGAAACTTTGCTTAGTAAAATAATAATACAACTTGCTAAATTAAATTACAGGCTAAGAAGTTATACATTATATTTCACTAAAAGGCTACAAATTTCATTCTTCCTGCTTTATACAGTAAACACAAGTTGAAGTTTGCATCTGTGAATGGAAGTACCCTCATAGGAATGATCTGTACTCCAGGTAGACAGAATTAATTTATTATCACTGAGTATTTGATACTACCGTGTTTTCATTTATATTAATTATTCTTAATATTTTGGAGTTACATTGTTATTACAGAAGTTGTGGACTCTCATGTTAAACACCTATCAATTAACTTCCCTTGAACTTCTAAAGTTTTCTTTTAATTACGATGTGAAAAAAGCTTGTTTTAGAAATTTGTCTAGTTTTTCCATGCCCACTCTTTCAAGTCAGGAAGGAGATGGATATAACAAAAGGAACAGCCAAACACTTTAAAATACAAACTGTTTCCCACCAAACAGAGGCAGCAGGAACACCATGACTTAAAAACTTCAACAAGCCTGAAACTACAAACAAATTTCCCTCTAAATTACTTCCTTTGTTTCTCCAACAAAACCCAAATATTTTGTTAACATCTCAGAATGAGTCTTTTGTTCATTCCATTTAGTTCCTTCATATTTCACTCAGAGGTTTTAGAAAATTTCAAAAAAGTATAATGTTTACATAAAGTGGCAAATCACACTAGAGATTGCAGTGGGGTAACAAACGACTTATCAAGATGGCAGGATATTAGCAAAAGCTTAAACTTTCAGAAGTAAAATCCTTGCAACAGAGCATAAAAGCTGCTGTCGAATTTGCCTCTGCTGCCTTTTTAATTTTTTAAGAATAGTTACACTGAGTGGCAAATTTAAACATCATTCATGCTCTCTTATAAATTTATTTTGCCTTGGAAATTCTACATTATTACTATTATAATAATCATCTGGTTTCCTTCTTGTAGCTCTGATTTAAGAGCTGGGCTATACCCATTCATTATAAACACCAGCATTACTTATGAAAAGCACTAAATATTTCTCAATAATAACTTAAACTAAGAAATTAAAACCAAAATATACCACTTCATTAAATATGACTTCTCATAACTGTGTAGTCTTCAGAAAGTGGATTAACTACCACTTTAAAGGCTTCCATAAACATTTACAAATACATACACAGAAATCCAACCATTTACAGGCTATATAACAGCAGAAAGGTAAAACATTCCATGTTTGAAAGAAAATGAGGGAAAACATTTGTGAACTGACAAGCTAAGATTAGTCCATGTGCTCAACTCCTACAAAACCATCAAAGATTCTTTAACTGACCAGAAAGGCAAGAAGCTTAGTTTAAAAGGTATTAACCTCAAGAAGTTAAAACTTAGACATGAGCCAGGCTTTAGAGACTTCAAAATACTTCAAATACTTAAAATGCATATTGAAACAAAGAGATAGATAAAGCAAAATTTCTTTACCAATTAATAAATGCAATAAATTACAAGTTAAATTTATATATTAAATGGATATGCTTCACATGCTTTGCTTGAGCATCTCTTCACAAATATACAGCTGCACCTCAATTTTATTTTCCCTTTTTTTGGTATAAAGCTTTATTAGAAGTATTTCTTGGTACTTATAGGACATCTTGATTAAGGGACACCAAGCAGAGTTCATGTTCTGTCCATTGTTTTCAGTGAACAGTGAGGTTAATGGCTTGTTAGCCAATCACCCCAATTTGAACACTGAAGCCTCACATATTATTGAGCAAAATGGGAAATCAATAGAAGCTTTAGCAAAGCAGATCAGCAAAAGCCTGAACAACAGACTCCACTAAAACAACAAAGGCAGCACTGCATTACCATGTTTTCATCTTGCTTATATAGCTGTAGCTAGGAAAGGGCAGGACAGAATTATTGCTAATGGAGTCAACGTTAATAAGCAATTCTTCCTGCCATGAGAACTAATGAAGCTTCATTGCCTCCCAAGACAAGTTCCTGAAGCGAAGCTCTCCAGCGTGCACTGTGCTCCCGCTGACCTCTCCTGACCTGGGGCATTCAAACCTGCCTCGCTCACGTGAATTCACAGAGGTCTAATAAGACACGAGCTTGCACTGAATCTTTCCCTGACATCTAGTCATACTGCTTCATGTGTCGAGCCACTCCTCTGTTCTCATGGAATTTGTAAAAACGGAGTATTTTTGAACAATCTCATCTGGGGCTGGAATGGTCAGAAGTTTGCACTTTCTTTTTGTTTCTTTTTTTGAGGTGGGAATACTGATTATGCAAAAGGACCTGTATTTGTGACATGGCACCCAAACTTCACTCCAAAAAAGCCCATGGATAACTCTCACTTTATAATAATTCCAAATACAAATCAGTTTTCTCAGGGGTAATTAGGCCTATTAGCAAAAAAGGCAGAGCTGACCTAGATAAAGAAATCATACGTTATTTCTCCTTTAAAAGAAAGCTGCATTTATAGCTTTGTATTTAGAGAATAGCACTTCAACAGTTTTCTCCTTCTTTATGGTTTACTTTACACTTATCAACATTTATCCTTCTTTTCACCTCTTCAGGAATATTACATATTTTACTTTAATTCAAATAACATGTTTTTCATTATTTTGATAAGAGTTAATTGCCGAATTTTCCTTGAGTTAATATTTCAGTGAAACAATGTCTCATCCAGGATCTCTGGGACTCATTTTAGTGAATTCTGTCTGCATAGATACGTGAAAAATTTTGTCCAAAATATGACAAATCAAAGGAAATTATAAACAAATGTGGACTCAAATTTTCACAGTTTTGGTACGTAGGTTTCAAAAGCTATCCTCGATAATTTTTTTGAATGGGGCTGACCTGTTTTCAGAATGGCCGACATCCAAAAATTCCAATCTGTCAAATCATGCCATTTATCTAGAGGGCCAGAAGTAATTAAAAATATGGAAAATTTGAGGCATTTCTTCAGGGACTAATTGCAATTCACAAGCCTCCTATTTTGATTCATACTGAGCATTTTCTTCAACAGATTTCAACACACTGCTATCAAAATAAGCTTACGTGATTCAAACTAGGACTACAACCATAGAGAGAATTATTTTATTAATGCTAAGCAGAAGACTGGGGGGAGGGTGTAAAAAAAAATGCAGAATGCTCAGCAATTTTTTAGTCATAAAGGAGAACACAAGTAAGGGCAGAATTAAATTTGTACTTATTGGTAAATACTTGGATTAAGTTTTTCATCTGTTCTCTATTTTCCCTTTTCTGTTTCTACTTGGTAGTATTTGCTATATGTTCTATGCAAAGTTACTTCACTTTGCATATAAATTAATAAATTTATCCACAGAGGCTTTTTGTTATATTGATTTGGTACAACTTCATAGTTCATATCTGTAATTATTAGAGAAAAATTAGAAGCTTGCACATACAACAAGAATGAATTAAAAGAAAATTTCCATGTTATACCTTAAAGCAATTAATGATTGTTCTAGAAAAGTATTTTATTGACAATGCAACCAGACCCACCTTGTATATTCTTCTTGGAGCTTGTTTGGGTCACTTACAAAAAACTTAACTCTGAAGTTCAGACTGTGAGGAGATCCTCCTGTGGTCAAGAAAAGTTATTTCTAATTAGTCAGGGCACCTTGGAAAAATAGCATAATAACAACAGATGAATTGACGAAATACATACATTACTCACTTTTTAATTGTTTCCTGATAGGTTTGTTTGGATCCAACCACCTCTGGAAAGAGAAAAATTATAACACCAACTTCAGAGAAACAAAGTACAAATCATAGCCTTATACATCAAGAAACTGGTGCTTTTCTATTAGTTTTTACTTGGTCTTTTACCAAAATGTCTCACTGGCATACACAGGCTTATTACTGATTCTGGAGACATCACCGCTATCATCAACAATTTCTACTGCTCTTCTTTCCCCAAGATTAAGTTATGTTGTCCAGATACCTGTTTTACAGCAATAATTCTACTTTGAGTTGCTTCTATGGTTGTCACAGGAAACTGAGAGAGGTCAGAACCCAGCTATGCTGAGTTTAACAACCTTCAGCTACTCTTTAAGAAGAATTACCTGTGGTAGCAAAGAGCTGGAAGCAGGCTCATTTACTCAACTCAGAAGTTAATTTGTTTAACTACTTCCAGTACTTCTGACTCTGGATTTTGCAGGTCTGGCACATCCAGGGAGTGATCCCATTGGTTCACAGGTTCTCTTCAAATTGTCAACCTGAGTGTCAGCACTGGTACATCACTAACTGGGATCCTGGAAACCAGAGACTCAGCACTCAGCCTACTGAATTAAGGACTACAGAATAATTTTACCAAACAGTGCCAAATCTTGATCATTTCTACAGGAGAACACTGCTTTGTACAGGCGGAGCTTTATAAAAATCAATGTGGCAAATTTCAAATAGAAGTACGGCTGCCTGGAAAGTTCTGCAAGTTGTTTAAACCACTGCCATCAGTAACCCAGCAGTCTCTGTACATATCAACATAGTCCAGGTAACTCCTAAGTCTATCTTTGGTATAAATACTGTTCAATTCCTCACGTTGCCTTGCAAAGCAAGTCCACAAGCCTCAGGAAATGGTTATATGGGCATAGTTCCTATGGAGCGACAGACCTCTAACCCAGTACAGCATGCCACTCCCTCACACTGATCACAGGGCTTTTCATTTTCTTCAGGTGAGGGAGGGGGAAGCACACACACAGGTACCTGAGCTACCTGACACACACTATGGATCTCAGGTTAGTCCTGTGTCATTTTATTCATGAGGAATAACAAATAATGATGACTAGATGCACATGCTGTATCTTTGTAGTAATTAACTTGAGAGGAAGTAAAGAGACAGTTCTCTACAGCCTCAAAAATGTGATTATCTAAAAACCAAAAAGCTTCACACAGGATCAGTTACCTTTTAAGACTGATGTAAAGGCTTAAAGAACACTCTAGCCAGGGATATATATGAACTTCATATAAGAATCTTTCAAAACATGTTGGAAGATACTTGATTTTTACTTTGATATTAATATTATAAAAAAACAAGGCTCCTACAATTCTTGAGATCCACGTTTAAACACAGTGCTGGAGGTTTCACACTCAATTAGCAGAATCCCCTTTTACCCATCATCTTTATCTTCTGCTGCATTAACTGTATTTTAGCAATATTCTGCTGTGTTATTTCACAAGTAACTAGAATATTTGTTAATCCAATATGGTTTCCTTGTCCGAATGAACCAAGTGTAAAAGTAACTGTGTATCAAAAACTGAAATTAGTCAAACCCATACATTCTTCAAGCTTGCATGACTAATATTGGTAACATTTCTTTTTAGCTTTGACACATTGTTTTCATGGTAACCAGATATGTGCTGAAGAGACAAATATTTAGAAACCAAAAAAATACAAAATCTTTGAAGTATTTGCTGGTATCAAATACCTGTTAAGTCATTCTTTCAGACTAACCCTTAACCAGATCTTTCTATTACAGTGTTGTGCTCATCTGCTTCCAGACTGATAAACTAAAAGAAAGAGAGCTTAGAGGTCTACCCTTTGGAAAGCCAGATAAATTTCTGAGTGTCAAGTAAAATACTGAGCAATATTCAATTAAATACTTCTTAAAGTTGAAAAATAATTCAGCCTTTTCTTCTGCTTGCCTATGTTTTTTCAGCCTGGAACAAAGTTTAGAATAAAAATACTACAGAGGCCGGCCCACCGATGTCTTAACAGAACTATCAACAAGTGAATGTGGCTGACTTTTGATACACAAGTTGGCAGGTAAGTTTTGACCCCATCACTGTGCTGCACATATAATAAGAATTAGGTAAAAAACTGTGTTATAAGGAGTCATACTTAGCTAAATTGCACTTTAAAACAAGTACTGTCGATACCCATAAAAGAAAGTATCCAAGAAATGTTCTTTATGCAATCATGATCTCCATAGTAGCACTGTAACTAGTGCAGTGAAAGTTATATTTACATCTCTTTGTTTCTACTGGTGATTTTAAAAGTTTCAGTTGTGTAGAATTTCCTTTCCATTAAAGCCCATGAACTATTGCAGATACTCATTTTCAAGGGAATCCCTTCTTTGTTGAGGTGATGAGATGACTGCCCTTGTCAGATAGTGGACTATATGAAGGATTGTTGAAAGATCACCAGGTATCTGGGCTAGAAATGGAAACTCCATGCATGAAAATCTAAAATCCCCTTGTTATTCTGTAAATCCTAATGACAAAAACAACCACAGAACAAATTTAAAACATATTTACTACTTCTGACAATGATAATGCAATCTAGCAAACAGATACAATAAAACAAGCAATATCCTTTTAAGGTATTACTTCATAAGCACAGAACTCAAGCTTTTACTCCAAACCTGTGACTATTAACATGTAGCTTTATCACAACTACAAGATGATACAGACCCTCACAAATGACACAGTTGGGGAAGATGGCACAATCTTGCAATGGTTTCTCTATTTACCTCTCTTTAAATAACATAGAAGACAGTGATGAACATGATTACATTTTTAAAAACTGTACTTATAAAACAGAGTCAACTTACAGGGTTATCAGTAGATTCATCAGCCAACTGTAAACCAAAGTAATCTCTCTCTGTCAAATCGAGATGCTTGAAGACTACGTCCAACAGAACTTGGCCCTGATCATGTTTCTGCAGAGAACAAATACAGACCTTTTCTTTAATGAACAAATACATAACTGGACACACAGATTTCAGACAGGTAAAACACATATAAATTCTTTCAGATGTGCTCTAGCAGCAGTATTTTAAATACCACAAAGTGTATCCCAGCAGCACTATTTTTAAATGAGCTTCATCTCTCTTTTTGAAACATATGTAAGGAAATCATTTTTCTTCTCTGTCATTTTCTGACAGTAAGAACTTCTCACTTCTCAGCTAGCTACATGATTATTTCTGAAAGCCTTTCATTAGCCAAATTTGATATTTAAAAGGAGTACTGGAAAACAGAAAAGAAAAAAGTTCAGGATTTAATAAAGAACTTGGTGCAAACAAGGATCTTGTTTGGGTCATGCAATTCAAATGTACAGGTCTGCACAAATTATTCTCCTTTATCTGAAAAATCTATTCCTGACTTTAAATGAACCAGCATATTGAAAATGTTTCCAAAGTTTAATGGCAGAGACAGCTGAAACAGCCAAATACCTAACCAAGATGCGTCATTATCATACGTTCTAAGGTAGCGCTTCACTCTAAATGAATTAATTCAAATTAACTGAGTAACAGTAACACTGCTTTTCAGAGTCAAGTGAACAAACTTGATTTCTACTACAGGGACAAATGTTACCCACAAAATGATATAAAAAGAATCTGTAGTTGTTAGTACCTAGCAATTTTTTGCATAACCTGAAAATACTGCCAACACAGTAACTGAAACGCTGAGTGTGTCATTATGACAGGACTCAATAAATACATTTGGTGAAATCTGAAGGGAGTTTCCCAAAGAAGTTAAAGTGTCATAGCATCTTGAAATACAAAAGACAAGAAAAATTCTCCAAGAACTGTCAAGCAAGAAGAAATATGAAAGAGATGATTGATACATTTTCCACACAGATTTTCTACTTTTCTGTCACCAAGCAGAGAAGCTTCTAATAATCTTCTAGGTGCCAAGTATTATTGCTGCTACAGTGGATTTGCTACATCTGGCCTTGTTTACTGTAGGCAGTAAGATATTTCAGAGTTTTAAAACAAAACCCCCTGCTGCTCTGCTCCCAAAGGACCTTGCTTCACATACAGATTATGTAACAGTTTACCTTTACAGCTGTTAAAATGGAAGTACGTAACTAAAAGATCAAGATAAGGTTGCAAGAATTTCATTAATATCCATATAAGAGAAAAATCTACAAATCTACCTCCAGAATTTGTTAACATCTAAGAGCATCCTATCAAAACTAACTTTCTTGTTCAGATGAAATTACACTGAAGTTGGATAAACTGTCAGAGGCAGTTATTTAGGCCTAAAAACTCCTAGAAGCACAATAATTTATTTCATAATAATTTAAAAAGTAGAGGATACTTATCCACCAATTATGTTTGAAATAATCCCAGGAGTACGATCATACCCATAGCTCTGCACATAACTTTAAGTTGAAATTACATAAGGGATATGTTTCAGGTCCCATATAAATTTGGCTAAATTGAAGTGACCTAAGAATTTCTGCATTTACTTTGCAGAAGACCTTATTTTTCTGAAAATGCTAGAGAAAATTTCTTGATCTTTAATGAAATGTAGGAGCACCATTGTTAAAAAGTTCACCACTGAAAAACTTACTTCACAAATTACTAAAAGCAAGCAAAGAAAAAAACAGATGTTAACACAATAAATGTACAACAGCATAAATGCATAAGGCATTTTTTATATACAATCCAAACATAGTCACTTTAATTTTTACTAAATTAGGAGTTTCTGTTATCTTTTGAAATAAACCAATAATCAGTTCAGGTTTTGCAGCAAATAAAACTAATTTTAAAATTACATAGCAACACTAATTGCCTCTTGGCATTTTTCCAATGTAGACTTAAATAAGAACACAAACTAAGACCTTATAACAGTAACTACCACAAAATGGGAGATGCCTGGAACCCAAGTTTAGCCTTGCAATTACCACACCTGACATGTTACTTCCTCAAACAACATACAGATACCATCTCTGTAGCTTTTTCCAACCTAATCCTGACAATGGATACTGTTTCTTAAATACCTGAATAGATGTTTCCTAATGAAAAAGCTTAGAACTGGCTGATCAGTCTGAATTAAGAAATACAGAACATCATTTCACGACCGCAAGGAAGGTATTTTTCCTGCAATTGAGCAGCAAATTTGGTAAGAGAAGACAGGTTTCAACATGAAGCATTTGTTTGGTTCACAATGTTTTACTCAGTGCAAAATAAAGATAAGCATCTAGCAAAACCAGACCTCAACTTAACCCATCTCTGATATTTATGTAACAATGTTGCAGCTTGCCAAAGCAGGTGAAGGTCACAATCCTACTTCTTGAGAAAGATCCAGAATATTTGTAATACTATCATAACATTGAATAGCTGCACAAAATTATAAAAAGTATGATAGCAAGTTTCCCAATAAATGTAGATGAGCATAGAAAGAAACTTACTTTGTTGCTACAGATATGAATTAAACAGTATTTCCTTATAAAATAGGAAATAATGAAAACATGTATGAAAAATGGAAACTATCTAACATAAAACTGCAGGAGTTAGACACAAAAACATCCACTTTTTTTCTGAATTGAAGCATTAGACAGTTATATGTACTTACTAGTCATTGCTGAAGGCAGTGTCTCAGAAATTTTGGCCTCTTAGAACAAATTTGACATAAACACTAGACATCAATATGTTAATTGCACTTTATGAACTATTTATCATCTAGTACCACTAGATATATACAGATTAATTTCTAACTGCAAAACGATTGTCACTCGTTCACAAACACCATGTTTGAAAATTTAGGCAGACACCTGCAATTACACAGGTTTGATGCCTGCTTACCAACTGCCACCCTCCTCTCAAGTCTGCGTTACTGACATTCTGGTTTTGCTGCTGCCAACAGAACAGGCTGCATCCACAGCAAACACCACGAGATACTGCTGCCGTGTCAGCCCAAACAAATTTGGACTCCTGATGACAGAGGAAGGGGATGACAGGTTCTGGGCTTTCCTGGAGCAGGTCACAGCTCTGCTGCTCACACGTTTGTGGGACGCTGTGCTGCTCCCTCACTACTGACAACACAGAAACCTTTCCCCTTGCAGCTCACCACAATGCCTGGGCTGCTGCTCCAGGAGCTGCATTCCCTAACACTGCACAACTGTCTCCTTTCCTTCTACAGCTGATGCTATTACTTTAATTTTTTTTTGTCAAAGAAAAAAGGGCAAGTAATTAAGTAATGCTGGAGTTCTTATTATTAAAAATTTTAACTTTTAAAATTACAGGGGGGTGGTATGGGGTTTTTTTGGTTGGTTGGTTCTTTTCTTGAATTGTTTGAGTTATTTTACGGGTTTTTAGATTTTACTTCCATTAGAGTGTAAATTCATTAAGTTTGAAGAGAGTTCTGGGATAGCAAAGGCTCCAAATTGAAACATTTGTCCATGACCACTAACCTTGCTCACAGAACAACACATCCCATCTACCTTGACTTAGTTTTCCCTCAAGTTTAGTGTTATCCCCACATCTGTGTACTGGCTTTCAGGGAATACAAGTAACCCAGCCTGCATGGAAAATATATAATTTATTTAAACAAGTAATTAAAACAAATTAAAGTAATTTGATCTTGAAGAAACAGTTTTACAGTAATGTAAATCATCCTGATCATGCTGTTAAGCCAGCCTCCTTTCTCCCAGCTACACGTTCTATTGAAGTCTGTTTTTCAGGATGGGAGGAGGATTTCTTCATTTGGTAAGCAGAGCATTTTAGAGAAAGGATTTCTACTCCTCAAACACATGCACAGGTTAATTCCAACTGATTCTTCTGCCTGGAACGAATGCAGCCTTTGTCTGGCTACAATCCATGGGGATTATCTGGTTTGATTAGTTACGCTCTCTACAAGGTAAGGCTTAGCACAAAGGTGCCTTTCTTGCAGATCAATGGAAAGGGTTGGTTGAAATGTGTAACTCAGAACATCACATAAATTATCAAGAGACACTGTCTGTGATCAGCACTTTGCTGTTGCAGAAGAAATATCATTTGAGTACATTTTTATTCATACATCACTGCATCCTCCAGATGATTAAGTTTTACAGTCATTAGCATACAGAATACCTATAGCAATCACCAGGAGAAAAAAAGGCGCTAATTTATTTGATGTTCCCTTTGTTCTTCCTATTTTGAAAACAATTCCATAAATATTTGTGGCTAAGTATAGTGTCAACCACAACAAAGTAAAACAAAGCTATAAAACCTGAGAACCTGTATACCACGTAGGTTACATTTGCTACAATGAATACTTTATTACTCCCTATTTGTGAAAAAACAGATTGAGGTGAAGACATGAGATCAAAATGTTCAGCACCACAGAATTTTTTATTCTCTAGACTCAGTTTTAATAGACAAACTTGCAGGCTGATCTGTATAAGCAGTAAAGCATGATCCAGGCAACTAAAATATTTAGTACACTAGGGAGGTGGTAAGAACATATTACATAATTTTTTCTTGGGAGACACAAAACAGACATTTGAGGATTTATACCCAGTGATTCTGCTTTTCTGAGCAGCACTCGTATCCTCTGAAAACAAACAGCTTTTGAACACCTAGATCGAAAAGAAGCACATCTCCCATACCTACTGCCCAAGAATTATTCCTTATTTTACCCACTTCTTATTTTCTTTGTAAGAAAAAACTGCACGACAGATACTTTAATGGAGAACTCATGCACCTGAAAGCAAAGATGACAACATCTACAATTTCTTATGCACTTCTAATGTTTTATATCCAACTACATTTTGCACATACTGCTTTTTGGCAGGCAGTATGGATTGAGAAGTTAAGCGATACAGCAAAGGGGAAAGGATATAGAAAAAATTACCCCAGAAGGGAAATGAGGCTCGATGTTGATATATTAAAGTCTTTGAACATCCATCCCTCAGCTCCATCATCCAAAATTCCCACACTTTACTACTCAGAAGTCCTGAAAAATCAAGTATTTCTTGAATGAACTACAAAAATGCCTCAAGAGAATATCCTAAACCCTTCTATCTTGACTGATATATCTAAAACATATAACCACCAGATCTGTCTCTGAACCTTAAGCCTCTTGACTTTGGATCCTTACAAGTTTTTACCAGATAACACATTTCACTTTGGATCAGCAGCTGCAGGCCCTAGCCAGTGATTACAGAACTGAAAAATGCAATCCCTCTCACAAATCTTCCCTGAAACATTCAAATATATCAATATCCTTAATGAACACGGGGTATCAGAATTCAATATAATTACTGAGCATTAGAACTTTTTCAAATGGTCTGAATTAGACTTGTCCACATAGACTTGACAATTGCTTCACTGTCTCCCTCACTTCCCATCTGAAGTCCCACAACCTTATTTGATACTCATGCACTCCATTTGCTGAAGTTCAACTTCCTTTTGAAAAATTTTAATAATCATGCCACCTGTTAACTTTCACCATCACATTATTCAACCTTTCTCCATATAAGTCATCAATTCTATAGCTTAAAAAGTAAAAGTAGAGTTCTACCACCACAGGAAAACCTACAGCTTCTTTCCTGTTGAGTTCTGGTTCTCCTCACACAAAGATGACTTTGAATGCTTTAATGTTTTCTTGTGAGGTCCTTGCCTTTTTTTCATGGGGTTTTTCTTCCTCAGGAAGTTGAAAGAAAGCGTTGCACTTGTGTAACATATACACAGCACCATGCACATTTTCATATTAACCGTTTAACAAGGATTACAGATTCGAAAATGGCACAAATAACCTATGTTAAATTCCAGGTTCATGCATAAAAGTTGTTGATTTTTTTCCATTAACAGTTGTCAGTATTCAGCAACCACCTTTCCATTTTCCTTCCTGCCATTCTCATTAGCGTAGAAGGTGGTGAGCTTCAGTGAGGGAAATCACAGAACAAGAATACTATCTGAGAAAAGCAAAGAGCAGGGAGATACTTTAAGATGGCAGCTGTGACCTAGTATAACCATACAGGTGATGGAACATAGTCAGCAACACAGCTATGGGAAGAGTTCCCACTCCATCTTACTCATGGCTCAAAATACAAAAATCAGAACGCAGCAGAACAAAAGCTTCATTCAACTCAATGGCAAAACTGTCCTCCATTTCCACTGGACAACTTTAATCCATGAAGAGAATTACTAGAAATAAATTACGCTTTGTACACTGGATTTTGAAATGAAGCTGTGTTAGTACTACAGAGGATGCCAGAATGACTAAGTTCACAGTAACACTGTGCACGTGTACAAGCATGCCTGCCTGAACACAACTTCCCCTTTTACTCGCTACTTAACACTGTTTGGAAGTCAAACTCCAGCCATCCAAACACAGCAAAGGAAAGCAAGCTCGGGATATTGATTTGCAATAAGCCAGATATTGATTTGCAATAAGCCCATTACTTACATTAACTCTGAAAGCTTGTACAGTGTTATCCAGGAGAAGAATGTTGCAGACCACCTCCGTATGCTGCCTGTCTCGTGCCAGCTCAGATGCTCGTACATTGTAGGTTCTGCCAGCAGGCAATCGGAAACGTGCGGTCATTACTGTCCACACAGGGTCTGCAGGCAAAACAAACAGAAAATTTAAAAAGAGCCAAAAAATGCAAATGCAGGAAAGCCTCACTTCAAAGAAAGGTGAACACACAGCAAGTCCATTATTTAAAACTCCATTACAGACAGAAGAAAAATGAATACTAAATTCACAGTAGCCAATAACAAAACAACATCTTACAAGTTGCAACACAACTTTATACCAAAATACCCAGTCCTTTACTTTCTGCCCATTGTCCACACCCTCCCTATTTTAAGGTTGTTTTGTGGGTTTGCTGGTTTTTTGTTGGTTTTTTTTTTTGGTTTGTTTTTAAAGATTCACAACAACATTTTCAATTCAAAAAGCATTGTTGGGCATCATGGCTACCAGCTTCCCAATACTAGATGCAATTAAGTAACTAATTTCAGTGCAAAACAGCAAAAAAATGCTTAAAAAGCTTTATAGAGAAAAAGAAACCGGCAAACACACAAGACTTTGATTTATTCTGCATCAAGGCCTGTGCATTCACTGTAAAATCATTAAACATGAGAATGCACAGTGGTAGCAAAAACATCAGCATTGTTTCTCTCCCCCTTTTTTTAAAATTACAACATGAATAGTTTAATGTTTGTCAAATACTGAATCTTCTGTCTATGTCAATTTGCTTGGATTTACAGATCTAGTTTGGGAGCACAAACAATTCTTATCCTCTCAGTAAGCAACCACAACCATCACAAGTCTACACCCTGTGCTGAGAGCCGATAAATAAAATGCAAGAACTGACTTTCACTTTTCAAATCTAAGATACTGAGGATTATCATCCAGCCCCAGTCCAGCACAGCCCTTATGTGCCCACCTGAAACTATCAGCTCTATCCAGTGATACCAGCTACTTTCTCAAGTGCCTCACAGGATCAGGGCCTGTGATTCACTTAATTACACACTCAGCAAACTGTTTCTACATCCTTTGACAAGGGCGTAAGCAAACAGAAAGTTTCATAACTTAAGTAGAGAATATATTGAGACATGAAATTAAAACACTTTAAGACTAGTAAAAGAACACAGGTATTCTCAAAACTGAATATAAAATGATTGATTTTCCTTATCTTGCATATGATTATGAAGCCTTCAAACACATCTACACATTAACTTCACATTTGAGGAGGTGGAAGGGAGCATATCATGATTTAAAAGAAAAAGGAGTATTTAGTAGAGGACAGCAAACACTCCAGTAGTGATTAGAGAGCTTGCATGGATCGAAGAGGTATCTGTGCTCCAATATACATAAACAAAGAGGGAGGGGTAAGAAATGAAAGATAAATCCCTCCTAAATAGCTGGTAACTTAGATACATAGGCTCTCATGGGAAAGTGGAAGACCAAGATCCAAGCTAGGACTTTACAGTTTTGGATTTTTTTACATCCTTCCACTGCCTCCAGACAACCTCCTGAGCAACTGCCCTAAAAATCCCTGGGGTATTTTGCTTTTCTAGATCACATCTTCAGCTCTTTAAGTATGACCACACACCTCAGACATAAAAAAACTGTCTTGATGATAATCCATCCTTGCAAAATGCTTCAGTTTTGACTTACCCAGCATTTTCAGATTAACAAGTACTTGCTTCCTGACCAGACAGCTTTTTTATTTTGGCTACTCAGTCACTCTAGCTTTAGAATTGCAATGCCGTATTCATGTAAAACTACAGCAAGTTTATTTTTGTTTTCCTAAACCAACATGACAAACTGAATGATACAGACACCAGATAAAGCCACCAGCTGCTAAATTTATGACTCTCTTAATGACAAATTTATGAAAAATTATGCCGCAAACATTAAAGCTCTCAAGTAAAGCCTAAAAACAAAGTCCATCTGACAACTCCTCATGGAGAGGCTGCTTCTGCTATACCTGCTACAGATCTCAAAAATATAAAGCAGGGGAAAACCTTAAACAGAGAAGAGGAACTGAACCTCCATACCAGTGATCTGAGCCAACCACATAAAATTTCACAAACAGTGTTTTGCCACACAGACACAATCTAAAAGCCAAGCTCCTTACTAGTCGTAATGGCACAAAGGTTGGCATTATCAGTGCAGCTACACAGCTGATAACTACAGCCAAGATTTTAGGATGGTATTTGCTGCTGACCTGAAACTAAGAAGATTTCAGAAAAGCACATAATTTGATTAAAACCAGTTTCTCCATACCACAGAAACAAGCCTTAGGCATATTTTACAAGGATTTGAAAAAGTAACAAACCCACCAAGAAACGAGTGTAATCTTCAGAGTGCTTTTCCACAAATACAAACACTAATGCACCAAGGACTGGTCAGCTTTCAAGTAAGTACTGCAGGCCACACAAATCCATTTGGTAGTGAGCTAGGAGGGTCTAACTCAACAATACCATTTTGCAGCAGAAGGGGAAAAAAAAAGACTTGTTAAAAGCTAGAAACCATCATGTTTCAAAAGAAAAAGGCAAGTCTCAACTTTTCTCCTGTTCTTTCCTCCATTTTTGTCTTATTTGCTGATCAAGACAAGACCAGCAATACTTTGTCCTTTCTCATCATTGCCTTAAACTAGACAGAAAACTTCTGAGTTTCAGACACAGCAAAAAATACGTAAGAGTGAGCAAAAAGAAAATCATCCCTCAGTGACCCTCAAAATCCTTTAACACCATGAAACCATTCACTCTGTCCCATCAACAGATCCAACCTGCAGATCTATCACGGTTCTTGCTGTAGAACAGACCATCTTTGCTCCAGCCAAACAAAAAACATTGCATAGTTACAGACAACGACTGGATTTTTCTCAATGTACATAAATGAAATTATCAAATTCAAGAAGGAAGGCACTGTATTATGAGTTTGCTATGGAAACAGGAGCAGCTATATTGGGCCAGAACAACAGTTCATGTAGCTTGCAGACTGGAAGGGCAACGCCTTCTCCACTCTCTTTAAGGAAGAAAGAAACAAATAGGAGACACACACTCATCATGCTGTTCCACAGTCTGGAGTTCAGCATCTTCCTGGTGTGAAGCTCATATTCCCACCATGCTGGACATCAGTCATTCACAAATGTTTTCTTCATGGACTTCAGAAACTATGTTTTGTACTTTCAGATTAGGCAATGAAACATTTGAGTCCAAGTCCCACATAAAATACACAGTAGTTGGAACCACCATCTCATAGCAGACAAGTTTCTTGCATGAAACTAAGAGATTTTTGCAACTACAGAACACAGTTTTACAAGAATAATGACTGAAATACATGAAAAGCGAAATGGAAATACAACAGCCAAGGAAGTAATAGAGGAACGTAACAAAAGCCTGTCTTCTGCAAACCATTGAAAATTACTCTTTCCCTACAAGTCAGCAAAGAAATTATGGAAGTATGTAGGGAATATGTTAAAATGCCTTCACCATCACATACACTTCCAAAAACTACTCCTCCTTCTAAGATCTGCCAGGGTTATTACATGGAACTGCTTTGTGACCAACCATGTGCACACCACCCATATTTAAACCTCTATCAGCACATGTACACTTAACAAAAACGACACAGTTGTTAAGCACAGATAGACCCTGCAATTACTGGTTTTACTGACACACTTGTTTTACAGCATAATTGCCCCCAAACGGTATCCATATCATCTTCACTACTCCTTTCTTCCAGAAATACAAGCACCAAAAACACAGACAGTATTATGTCTCCCAAACACATATTGTCATTCTTGCTATATATTTTGAAAACTTACTAATAGTGAGATGGCTACCTATTGCTTATAAGGTTATAAATTATAGCTGATTTCCTAACAAATATTGATATATAAAATGAGAAAATCTGATAGAAATTCAGCTACACTCATTGCATACTTCTGCAATAAAAATAATATAGCTAGAGTTAGTATGGAACAAACAGAGGACTGATTTAAGCTTCAAAGTAAAATCTGCATCTCCAAAAGGAATAGGAATAAAAACAAAAGCTGAGACTTAACCAAAAAACCAGTTTCAAAACAACTGGCTTAAGCAGCAGGTTAACTTAAGCAAGGTACTACTGTGTGTGCATATCCATGTCATGGGCAGTGCCACGGCCACTTACGCTAACACATTTTTATACATGCAGGTGGATTATTTAAATTGGATTTAAGATTAATCTTCGCATATAATGAAGGTTTTCTGCTTATAATTTTTCAGTGTCTTCTGCTAAGCATGTAATATTTAGATATGTGAATTAACAATCAAAAGAACATGCTGCTGCAGCAACTGGAGAAGGACAGAACTTGTGCAATGTAACTCCACTTACCTCTCAGGTCTGTGGAGGGAGTAAGTTGTACATTTTCTGCCTGAGCTCAGGTTTCAAGTGGTGAAGCAATTCCAGGGAGTGTTCCCTATCAAAGGGCAGAACATTCCTGCAATACTGGCTTGGTTAGGGCACTATAGAGCATACAGAAGCTTCACAAGTGAATTTTCGGCATCCTTTATTCTTTTATGTAAATGTATACAGTATAATGACAATTTGCTTGGGCTTACAATAAACTAACTGATTTTAAGCAGCTTAATAAATAAGCAGTTGGTTAAGCAAGTAATTAACTGAAATTTAATTTATCCAAGAGTGCAGCCAATTTGCTGACTTGATGCGAACTTTCTTTAAAAGAACTCTTGATGTAATGTACAGAAAAACAACCACCTTAACACATTACTGTAGGCACATGTGCATGCAAGGACATGAGAAATTTCGTTTTCCATGGCTCATCTAAAGCAGCTAAAGAAGCTCACGCATTGCCAGATTTCCATTTGTTTAGGAGCTTGTATTTTAGCAACCCAGAAGGCATGGATTTGCACTGTAGCCCACCTGCTCATTTGGGTCCAACACAGTACATGAATTTCTTACAAGAAGTAGAAAAGTAGGTCAGACTCATAGAAGAGCCACGTCCTTGTAACATGATGCAGCTTGAATATAGTAAGTAAAATGCAGACCCCATTGTTACTAAAATTATCCAGACAACCTAATTTTATATATATAAAAAAAAATATATAGATAGCTAAAAAAAACCATATTAAAAGTACAAAGACAATTTTGAAGGTTTAAACAGTAATACAACATACTGCAATTCAAACAAACACTGGGGTACATCTAGAGCCCATCTTCATATATGTTTATTGAAAACATGTTAGTGACACTACATTAAATGTTTTAATCCAAACTAGTTTGAAAATGCTAAGCATTAGCTGGTTGTGCACTTTTCTGAGGGAATTCCACATTAAGTCCAAAGAAAAGGTCTGAATTTTTTATCTTTCAAAAATTTGTTTTGAAAGCTTTCAGCAATTCTGATGCAGTACACAGCTCCAGGACATTCCTTATAAATAAAAGCAGAGTAGAAATGCATTTTCATTTAAGTGAATTGACCCATGCACTACAATCCTGAACTTGTTCCAATGAGAGTTGGACTCGATGATCCTTGTGAGTCTCTCCCAACTCAGAGTATTCTATGATTCTGTGATTCCCTCTTGCTTTCTGCTGACCAAATAATGGAAAGTATCCATCATTCAGTAAAGTTGATACGTAAACACTGGTTTATAACACTTTGCAGTCACCAGGTGCAAGGCTTCCAGCAAGACTTCTAGCCAGTTAACAGCATCATTAATGATTCCAGCCTCTATCAAACCCTTCTGTTTTATTTCTAAGTTTATTTGATATCAGTTATATTTAAATCGACCACATTCATTCCACTTAAGGAAGATCATATACTCCTGAAAAGTTATTGTATGGCCACTCACTAAACTTTCCCTAAAACGTCACTGAAAAAGAGGGATATCACATTTTTACTGTTGATCAACTGGGACAGTAACTGTGACTGTGCAATATAACTACAGCCACTGGTTCTTCAGTGCTACTACGCTCCCAGACAGCTGCGGAAAGAGAGCACTGGATACAAGCAGATACTGGCTTTTGAAGTTAGGAAGCTGACTCTGCAATTTGGTGGATAACCAGTCTGTGCTCTCTTTAGCCTGGCACCCGCCTGGGGCTGGCAGCTCCAAGACTCCAAACTCTCCTGCTCCTGGGTCAGGGATTCCTGCATTCTCCCTTACAGCCTGGCCCTGAGCAGTCTCTGTGCTTCCTGTGTGAAAACACAGATTTAGCTGATCTGCAGGTGCTTCTATACATTCCTCCAAGATTTCTGCTATCTGCAGACACTCTGAGCTGCTTAGTCAAACCCCTCATGGATGCCAGAAGTATAGAACAGCAAAGGAAAATCCTACTTCACTTCTGAAAGCCATAACGAGAAACATACTCATGTGCTCCTCAAAACATCCATTATCTCACCTGCATTTCAATGAATAAGCTCCTCTTACAACTTCCTTTTCCACATCCTCAATCCTCAGTCATAGGAAGAGACAAATCTAACAAAAAAAGCATCAGTTCTTAAAGCATATATGACAGTTTCTGAAAATTTTGGGCCCAAAGCTCAATAGCTGAGAGAAAAGAAGTTGAATTTAGCCCCTCTTCTCCACCATCAGCTTTTCCTATACATGAACCAGTAGCAGAGAACTAATTTGATATTCTAGCCACTTACTCATATAAGTTTCTAAGACTGTTACTGCATTTCATTTTATGAACACAAGGATTTCATGGGGTTGGCTGTGGATTTCAGCGTAGTCTTGATGCCTAAATTAATAAGTATTCTCAGTTAAAAAGTTACTTAAGGACTTCTTTTTAAATTAAGACATCCTTGAATAATGCTTTTTATCTACTTCTCTGAAAAGGGGTTTCAAATTTGAACAACTGCTGTGTGATATCAAGCAAGATTTTCACTGTTAAAATCACATAATTACTAATAGAGGCAAAGGTTAAAGATGAAACACCTTGCTCTGTCACTCCCAGATTTTCATACTTTCTAACATAAAAATAATAATTAATGAGTGTTCAGTCACTCTACACAGGATAGTGGCAAATCTGTTAGAGACAGCTGGAGGCTGAACACCAGAACACAGCAGATTACTGAGATAGTACTGTAGCAAGCAACTATTTCCTCTGAAAAAGAAGCTACTTGGACAATTTGACAATTCCCTCCCTTGCTCCTCCCTGCCCCCAAGAAGAAGGGCACAGCTAACAGAGAAGCCTATTATAAATGACACTTCTATCTAATTAAATGTCAATACTCATTATGCTTGAACTGCATGCACCATGCTCACAAAAAAGCCTCTCAAATTCAGCTGATCCCTTTCTCTGTTTTGAGTCTGAAGTAGGACAGTACAGGAAGACTGGTATCTGCTTTGCTTCACTTCTGTATGTAACATTCCAGGAAACACAGAACAGAAAGATAAAATTCATTAGATTGAGATTACAACACCTACTGGCAGTTTAGGAGCAATACTAATAAAAAAAAATAGTCCTTAGAAACCATGCCATCAACACTGACAATTATTTTGAACCTAAAACCTTTATGTCCTCCCTTTCTATGCTCAGCCATGTTTCTCATGCAGACAGTAACCTTTCCATCTTCATTGTCCAAGGCTGTAGATGAGATAACAGCCTGAGAAGATATTAAAATTTCTTTGTCAAGGAAAAAAAAAAACAAACCAAGGCAAATAGACTCATAAATTCCAAGCAGCTCAATACGGTTCATTTTAAACCCATTTTTAAGCTTCAAATTTACTCTTAGTGAACACCTGCCCAAACCACATTACAGTTTCGGAGTGTCAGAGATGCTGAAGAAATTCAACCAATACACTAAAAGCCTGCAGCCAAGAAAGAGCTAGAATTAAAACAGACAGACCCTTTTTCCCCCTCCCCACCCTACTTCACCAGGGCCCATTTCCCTTTTCACTGCAACAGTCTTACAGGCCAGAGTGTGAACAAATGCAAAGACAACAGAAAGCCTCCTCCCAGCTAGTTCCTGCCAGCTCATGGCTCAGTACTCAATAACAATACTGCAGAAGAGACAAGACCTTTGCATCACTTTCCAATGATGCAAGAAAAATGTCCAAAGTGCAGGTGCCTTTAGGTAAAGCTTCAAAGCAAGCACCTATGGCTATTCACAACCAACACAAACCGATCTGTCCTGCAGGGTGAAGCCATAATCAGATTGGAAACATCACATGAATTTGTTGTGATCTGTTTTGTTTTTGACCTGGAGACTTTTCATTTCTAGGTGCTACTCAGGTTAGGGAAGTTTTATAAAACAAGTCACATATACATTTGAACAAGATGTGTAAAGAACCTCACATGAGGTTTCAGAGATTACTTTTGAGCAAAAGTGTAGAAAGTTTCTCTACAATATGCAGTACACCCATACACACCTTAAGAAACCAGAAAAAAAAGCACACCTATCTGTCTATTAAGCAGTGGACTGTAATTGATCTTCAGGAATCACCTGATCACAGTGTGACTGCTTTACAGAATTTAGGAAACTTATTTGGTTTATACCATGGTGTGAAGAAACAGAGAGAAAGCAGCTGAGGCTAGAAATGTGTTTAAATAACGATATTGGTATCACTTAAGGTCTGTTATATGAAAACACAAGTTGATGGCAAGCACCAGCTACAGCAGTGCCAGCTTGTGAGGCAGCAAGGCCACAGAGAGGGAAGAGACCCCGAGTGCACAGCTGGGACCATGGCACAACTCACGCCACTTCAGCCAGGGCCAGGCAGCAACCACACACAGGCACTGTGGCAGCAGCAGCCCACACTCCTGCAACAAGCCACTGAGGATGGAAACAGCAAAGCTAGCAGGGAAAAAAATTAAATCTAACCTTATTTTAAAAAAAGCCAGCCATTCCCTGTGAAAGGGCAGACAGCTGAAGCAGTCAGTAAAGGATACACCTGCCAGGAAAAAAAAAAAAAACAGGAAGAAGAGCACTGTTTAAGTATCACTAAATGGTGACTTCAACTATCCTCCTATATTTAAAAAAATACTATAATTTAAACAAATATACAAATGCATTCGTAAGACATAAAACCTCATTTCCTAGTATGCAGCTGTCAGCTCATGATATTTGGAGGTGTTTACCATGTGTAAAGATTACTAGGAATAAATAGAAAAGTTTTCCAAGTGAGTTACACCTCCATTATTTTAAACTCGATTCTATCCATCATCTGCCCTTGTTTGAAAATAGCATTAAAAATGCTAATCCATGACCCCCACACAGATGATTACAACATCTAACTCTTCCCTTTCCTGGAGCTGGATCTCTTATTCTTGCTTTTATGACTCAATGCTATAATAAGATGTAATAAATGAAGACTATAACGAAACATTACTAAAATATCTCGATAGAGACTTCTCAAAATAAATCTGCAGTACTTTTTAAAATGTGTTCTTAAACTAGGTTAAATAGATTTAAATAGATCTTTCATTAAAGGGAAATCTGGCTCCGATACAACTCTAAGATCAGGAAACCTAAATATTTACCTATCAAAAGAAAAAAGGGCTGAAATCAGTGCAAGTTCAGACAAAATACAATCAGAAGCCCCCGGTGATAACAACTTAGTATTTACTATCTTGTTTAAGGGGGGGGACAGAAGAGGGGGGAAGAACATACGCCCCCCACCTCAAACCCCCACAAATCCAAATTTCTTCCTACAGTTTTCCTCAAAGGTATCAAGGCGTAACTAAATTTGATTCCCCTTTGCAATATGACTTAAAAGAAGACTTCTTCACCTATTAAAAAAAGGATTTCACAGTTCTCTACAGACCCAGTAGAAAACAAAAGCTCCTCAGTATATAAAAGAAGTCTCTTAAATTTTTGAGCTTTTAGTGACAATGCTCAACTGCCTGTAGCTAGAATAACCAAGTACAGTCCTTTCATGACACTAATTATTAACAGCTCTAAACTTGAGCAACAGCCCAACTACACACACAGCAAGTGAAAACTAGGTTTTGATTTCAGCTTTTCCATCTACAAATAAGACAATTTAAGAAATCAAAAAGAGGAAAGTTACATGCAAATAACTGCTGGTCTTCAACAGTTGTACACAATTAAGCAGATAAAATGGGTAAAACACCAAATGATGCAAAGTTACACATTCTAATTTGGTGTGACTGTAAATGAACACAAGTCCCATATCCTGTAAGTTGTACAAGCCTCAACCACAACTATCTGAAAACAACACTGACAGAAAACATGTGATGGATAAAATCTGTGGGCTTGCTATGAGCCACTTGGGCACCCACACATCAATACTGCTGCACGCTGAAGGACCCACAAGTCCAGAGCAGCCAGTGGAACTGGCAGCCGTAGTTCCAGCCATGGCATCTGTGTTGTGAAGCCTTTGAAGTTAAAGGCAGTCTGAACTGAAAACAAACTGGCAAAATTCAGAAAAAGCTTTTATTCTACTTATAGCCAACTTCAAGCTGAATTTTGGCTGGCACTAAAACTGAGGTATTAGACAGGGGGAGGAAAAGTTGTCTGTGTATATTTGTTCAGAGTTGCTAAACCTAAGCCAAATTATCTTCAATAGATTTAAACACAGCAGATGCTAATTCTATGGCTCAGTGTAACCAACTGGACACTTTCCATCAAAATTAGTTTTTAATCAGAAATGCCATTGACATAAAATAGAAATTTTCACGTGGAAAATTTCAGTTTTGCCAAAACCCACCAATTTTCCGCTGGAAACATTAAAATAATGCCTATCTGGCTACCTGCCTGGAAAACGCTTGTCAACTCCGCTTCTTCCTCCAGCAGAAAACAAACCAAGGGATGTCTTCTGGCAGTGCTGCCCAGAAAAGTGACCTCACTCCATCCGCACCCCTGGCTTTCAGCCACCCTGCCTTGCACTCCAGGCACTCGGCCTCTCCACAGCGCGGTGGCCGTGAGCTGTCAAAGGGAGCAGGTCGCGGTTTGGTTGGTCATGGGATACGCACTCGAGAGACCCCAAAGCACACCAGGGAACTGGAACAAGTTGCTCCCCCGTGAGACAAGATCAGTTCTGCTGGTGCACCTGCCCACTTGCAAAAGAACCATCCTATTTTACATCATCCCAAATGTTAAGGCCTCCTTTTATTTATTTCTTTATTTACTGTATTTTACAAGTTCACCTCAGCTTAAGTAAGTGTTCTTCTGACTTACCTCTGCCTTCTCTCAAAGAATTTCTTTATAGGAAACAAGTTCCATTTTCAAGCCAGTTCAAGACTAGAAACTCAAAATTATTTGAGTGAATTTGACAATGAAAATGTTCACTCATGTTCAAAGAATAAAATCTCTTAATCATTCACATGCAATGGAATTTTAAAAAGGAAAAAAAAAAAAATCACAGTTTCGTGGGTTTAGTTTCTTCAGTAAAGTATCTTAAAGAAGTCTACACTCCCCAGATTTGTAAATTTTACAAACCCACTTTGTAACAACTGTATCTGTACTTCTTACAAAGTGAAACTCTGAGCCAAACCAAAAGTTTTCCAAAATTGTGGCGTACTGACCTCAATAGTCACACCCTGTCAGGGGTTATGACCTGCAGACTGCAGGTCCCCTGCACTCATCTTCATGCATTCAGAGTTCTGTAAATTGTTAAACTACACTCAAGTTTGGACATAAATGAGTAAGAAGATAAATTATCTTCAAGTATATTTCTAAGAGTATCTAAAAATACTTTTCCTTTTGAGATGGATTTCCTTCTCTTGAAAATAAACTGACAAACTTACAGAAGCATCAGTAAAAAAAACACTGGAAGAAAACATAATGCAAGAGGAAAAAAAAGATTCAAAGTTACATAAAAGTTCATCATTCTTACCAGGGTTCATCAAACCAGACTTCCAAAAAACTCTTAAAGTTTTATTTTTTTGTTTCTGAATATGACTGTTATCTTCCTTTTAGCTTTTGTTCTTTATAGAATTACACAGTAATACTTGAAAGTTTCCACAAAATTAACTTAACAAAAATAGCAGACACTATTAATGGTGTGAAAAGCAACATAACACTGTCAAGGCTAACTATGAATATACCGTGGGGGGGAGGTGGGGAGCAGAAATCCCTACATTCCTACAGCCAAGAAGTAAAGACACAAAGTTGAAGGTATACAATTGGAAAAGGCAGAAAAGCTAAAAAGACAGAGTTTTTAATGCACTACAGCTCCAGAATGAAGACACCATGTTACCCAAGTGAAACTAAAATTCACTGACAAACTGTATTTCTATATTACACATCTCATCTAGTTAATTTCAGACCTTTAATTAGAAGTTAAATTTCTATTCCTAACATATTAGCAAATCACTTTACAGGTACAGGGCATACATTTTCCATAAAGAAAAAACCATCTAGTGTGTTTACATTTAATAAAGTATCAACTGAGAAAAATTATCTGACCATTTTGCTTGGAGCTGGAAGCTTCTACAGTGAGCTGCCATTCACAACCAGCAAGAAACTTTCAATTTGGTTGGTCTGAGATTAATTAAATGTAATTATTCTACAATTTACTGAGTTTATTTTTAGAAGGAAAACAACTTCTACCTTCTACCATCTCCTCTAATGCATTCATGTTCAGGAAGACACAGAGGCTTTAATACTTGTTTATCATACTGGCTCAGTTCAGTATCAAGTTTCACATCCGCTGAAAAAACAGGCACATAACCATGGTACAACCAGTTATTCAACTAAAAATAAAGCAATAAAAGAAACATCATAACTCCAGTGGAATAAAACATTGCCAAGAAGGGCAAATGAACCCACACATGCAGAGTTTGTGTGTGCTGAAGTTAAAGAGCAAAAGGCTATTAAAAGGAGAAAGTACTATAAAATCATAAAAGGCTATTTATAGGCTTCATGTCATGCTACTATTTAATCACACTGCTATTTATGCTTTCTCTCACGTATTTACCACCTCTAAGCAAGAACAAAACCTCGAATGCAGTTTAATCACCTGCATATCACAGGGCCTCCAATTGCACTTACTTAGTTCTCTGCTGCTCCCAAGAACTTTATTTCATCTGGCCACATCGATTTCCTGCACATACCTCCTGCCACAAACCAATGTGGGAAGGGCCCATCGGCCCCGGTGATGCCTTGACAGTAATCAAATTACCTCTTATTCTTCTTTGTAAGACAACCAGAGGTCTGGAAGGACCCTGTAAAAATACATTCTCTGTCACTAAAACTGCAGTATGGTTCAAATCCCCACCCCGAGCCTCTTCACTATGCTGCAGCTGAGAGCACACACGTCTCAGCTGAGAGGATGGGAGCAAGTTCAGGTTTTGATTTTTTTCCCTACCACAACTCTAAATGTTACAAGTTACAACTTGATTGCAACCACAGCCCAATACAGAAATCCACATGTCATCACTGCAAATCTTCTCCAACTTGTGGTACGAAAGACCAGACCAATTTTTTTTTTTCCTCAATAAAGCCCTAAGAAAAATCCTAAGAAAACCATGCTGTCAGAGGTGATTACATATCTAGTCACTAAACTTTGCGTAAGTGTAACACAAATGAACTTTCCTACTATATTGCCTGTAACCGACATCTACGTCTTCACAATAAAATAATCCAACCACAATACTTGCTCTCAGAAGAAGTCTTAATCCAGTGATTATTTTAGCTTTCTATGCCAGAGATTCATACTACTTAAACAGAAAATGGCTGTTAAAAATGAACTTATGCTACTTTACTGTTTAACTGTATACAGGAGAGACTGCCATGTTCTAGCCTTTTAACAATCTTTTCCCACTGTATTAAAACTAAGGACATAGCATTCTTTTTCTCTTTGAAAAGACAACGGACTAAAGCTGTAGACTTGATTTAAGAGCCTTGTATGCAAACTAATTCATCTTTCAACACAGAGCAGCTTTACAAAATGCTTAGCAAAAACCCCATTTGGATAGCCTCTTCCACTATATTGCAGCTAACAGAGATTATTGTAAGAGAAGCAATTATACAGAACAGAAGCAATTATAGCCCCCAGGCTGTTAGAAACCAGAAGTTTGCAGGGCTGTCCCACCTTCCCTGCAGTGAGTTCTCTGCTGCCCCAGGCAAGTGTTCAGCTCCTGAGCCCCACCAATACTGAGCCAGGGGCTATGCAAGGCAACAGGTCTGAATGACAGATTTGAACCAATTCCCTCCGTGCTCTCAGTTCTCCTTTCATTCTACTGAAAAAGTACTTTACGTAATAATGTGTGATTATGTTGGATGTCTCTCTGTTTCAAATTTGTAACAAACATTGGAAGCATGTGGTAGCCTATGAAAACCTGACAGCAGAGACCCAACGAAAGGCTTAGTGAGCCTGTCTGCAGCAAAGTTGGCACACTATAAATGCCAGAAAGGAATTTCATAGTCAAAATAAAAAAGTAATGTAAATCTGCAAGAAAAAACAAACGTATCATGATTTACAAAAGCATGTAAGGAACACACACTTCAAGTATCCCGTCTGCAATGACAGCATAAGAAACTGCCACAGTGTAAAACTCACCCTAGTACCGTATTTGTTATTTTTATGAAGGGGCAACATTCTGACTCCCAGGCTACCTGAGAGTGTCTCAGTTACATAACAAGTCAATGCACTTGTACAATATTTGGAAATTCATACAACCTTCATGTAGACATGCTGATATTAAACCCCTATGAAAGACGGCAACAACTCCTCAGTCAGAACTAAGCACAGAAACTGCGCTGCAGTACTTAAATCTAGGACATAACTACATCTTCAGGTATAATTATGGCTCAAGCCAAACACAGCAGAGGACTTAGTCAGTAGACAACTTTCTGCCTAGTATTTCAGTTCTCAAGGATCTCTATGACCCATACTTGCAGTGTGAATTGCTTTGTGGAGATGCAAATCTCTGACAAATGAACTCTGAAAATCCTCCAAGCCTGTAGAGCCAAAATTTCAAATCTTTCGACAGCAATTATAAATGTTAAGTGTCCCTACAGAGCAAAAGAATGTACCCAAGTTTCCCAGCTTCTTATCCTTTTGGTAAAGGTGAGAATAAAGATTTTTGACTGTTGTCTATAAAAGCAGTGGAAGGGAAGCTGGCAGTGAGTACAATCACCACTTCCTTAAAGACCTTTCCTTTAAATCCATCATTAAACACTTCTTTTTCTGCTCAACTGCGAAGCAGTCAACATTCTGGGACAGATTCATTTCTCTTTTCTAAAAGGGAACAGAAGCTACTGTGGGAGAAAAAGAAAAAAAAGCTACAACCTCTCAAAGTACAGAGCACAAATGACTATATGCCCAGTGTTGCCCTCTGAATAACGCCATCCACAGAGGCTGTTGATGGTCAAAGAAGGAACATCTTGAATTCAACCTGGGGTCAGCCTGGGCCAGCCCCATTACCAGCAGTCCTTAGAAGAAATGGCACCATTAGATCAGGTGTGATTACTCACCACTAGCGCTACTTTGAATAAATGAGAAATCTTACCTGCAAGAACAATTCAGTAAGCAAACCTCAAAAATAATGAATGACGCAAGTTTTGAGAAAATTCCAGCTTAGTTTTCCAAAAGCTCCAAAAGAGTTTTCTTAAGACATTTATGTTTTATACAAAGGAAAATGCAGTTGTAAAATTTCCCACTACAATTCCTGCTTACATTCAGAGTTCATTGGCACAATAAAAAGCTCAAAGGTATCAACACAGACTTGCACAGAAATGCAAACAAGTTACAATAATGAATATTGGAGTTTTTATGAATACCGTTATGGTCAAAAACCAGCCCACTAATTTGGTAATATAAAAAATACAATTTTTTTCAATATACTTTCTTGTTTTATAAAGACACATGGTCTCCCTTGGGAGAATCATTCTTCTATAAATACTTGACATGAAAAGCAAGATTTTTTGTCTTAGCAAGTACATTGTGATTCCTGACAGAAATAATAGGTAACAATGGACAGTGGAGATAGCACACTCTTAAGTTGAACTTAAAACCTAAGTTTATATTTTCGGACACTTAAATGTGGTCCTTTAAAAGTAATCAGGCATCATTAGGCAATTTAAATAATATATTAACTAAGTAATCTTAAAATAGCCTGGCTCTTGCTCCTGTTGTTCTCCCTGGAAAGGCAGGTACAAACATGTGTCAGACTCACAGGCTGATGGTTACAGATTCACAGGTTGATGACGTAGCCATGCTGAAACTACAAACGTAATAATTCATTACTGAAACCATCAGTCCTTTACCATTCACTTCCTGCAAATACTCCAGATCTCTTCTGTATATGTTCTTTCCTTCTCAAGGCTCTAACAGTCCCCCTTCTAATTGTTCAATTCCCTTCACCACTCAAATCCTTCCCTACATTTTGTCCATTCCTTTAACCATGTTTCAACTTTCCTCTGGCTTATTTGATGCCCTACTCCTTTGGGGTGGGTACAGAAGATGGCAGAAAAAGAAATCACACAAATGTCCCCAAAATGCACAGAAAATCAAACAGGTTCCATCAGGAGGCAAGAAGAAAAACTGTAGCCAAGAGACAAGAACAATGCCTAAGTCTGCTCCCAAGCTTAATACAGAGATGCCAGGTACATCCATAGTCAGAGTAATGGCACAGGTGTAAGTGTCTGATGCATTCTGCTGAGATGCTTTCCATGTGGCTATGAATGGAAGAGATGGATGGCAACATCATCACCTATGCAGCATTACCAAAAATCATTAAAAGGCTTTTAAATTTCACACATTTTAACATGAGGTACAGAAAGATTTCCACACCATTACAAAAAGCCATAAGGACCTGCAGAGTCAAGTTACTTCACCCTGTCTCCTACATGCATATATTTTGACTTAAATCTGTGTTTTAGAACTTCTCCCTACTTCATTTTTCTATCATCTTCACCAACAAAATTAATTCAACGCCTGTAATGCTTAGGGACAACCTCCTTCAAAAAAAAAAAAAAGACTTTCAGAACAGAAGACCCTGAAGGAAAACTGATTAAGTGCAAGTTTATTCTCAATATGCACAAACATGTTGACAGTGATACGAGTAAGTCCAGTAGCTAAGTTTTCCGATACGTAAAAAGAGAAGAAAGCTTTGTATTTATCAAGCTGGACTTGGATATCTAATGGTTGGACTCGATGATCTTTAGAGGTCTTTCCCAACGTCAACAATTCTGTGATTCTAAGAGTGAAGAGACACTCAGATGATAAAAGATTAGACTCATCTTTACTTTACAACGAAAATATTGTACAAAGTGCACTGAGAAGGAACAGTGTACCAACATACAAATGAAGATGGCATTAAAAGGCAACAAGCTCTGAGTCAGCACATCTGCACTGCTCCTCTTGGGCACTGTGTTTAAAAACTCTGTTCATTCATGTACCCCTGCAGTCAGGCCCAATGGCTCTCTTACACCTGCTTCTTTAAGCCCTCTTTTGTAATTAAACTCAGCTTCCCCAAAATCTTTACATCTATAGCATCCCAGAATTAAAAGGCTACAGAAGAGGGACATATGGCAGGATATGGAATGTGCACATTAACAAAGAAAACCAAGCAACTGGCTTCTGCTGTTTTCCAGTGTCTATTCACACACACTTTTCCCTGCTGGCAACTCTACAGCACAGCCCAGTTCCCCTAGAAGCAGCTGCAGGAGCCACAGGTGGAAGCAACAGGAGTGTTTGGTCTGCAGGGAGGGTCTCTCTAAACAGTGGTACTATGCTTAGCTGAGGACACAAAGCTCTTCCCCGTGCTCCCATACACGCTCAGAAGAGATATCTTCCAAAAATGAAGACGCTAGTATCACACAAGCAATAGCCATCATACTCACCGATGAGACACAGTCACTTTCTCTCTAAATAGCACGACAGACTCATCAGACACATCACACATCAGACTCAGTTCTTCTGGGGAACCAGGTCTTTCAATATAAGAAGTACTTTAAATTGGGACCTTAGGAAATTCAGTATTTTCAAAACTGCATTGGTAAACTCAGTTAGCAACAAGCTTCCTCTTTACAAAGATGTACAGGACAGCCCAGAATAGCAAGGCTCACCAAGTGCAGAGCGTCAAACTAAAACCACTGGCTCCTTAGTTCAGTTTTCCCAGTTATGTCCTTTCTGAAACAATCAGGGGATCATTGACAGAGATGAACAAGCTTGCCATATTACGAAGACACAAAAAACTTCAACCCACAAAAAGGAAAGGATTCTTTTCCCATTACAGGTTAAACCTGGGAACAAATATAGAAACTACATTCTTTAACAGAATAAAAAAGGAGATCTGAAGCCACTACATTTGCATTATGATTATGCAGAGCACTTTGTCCGATAAAATCCAGACTGAATTGATCCTTCTGAACTCCAGCCACTACACCAGCAGCATTAGCAATACTGACTTCAGAACAAGTACACTTCAGCAAGTGTCTGTTGCCATGACAGACACATATGGAGTAGTCACCTAGGTACAACCATGCAGTTGTTGAAATGGGGTAGCAACAAGAGAATTCAACAGTCTCAGAACTGTCAGCACACTAACACCAATGATAACATACCATGAAATTGTTAATACCTTCTGTGGAAAGATTTGACAACAATATACAATTTGCTCCCTAGATCACAGGAAGGTGACCTGTGACTGGAAATGTGTTGGTAGCTCCAGGAAGTTCCAAAGAGCGTAAAAACAAACAGATGAATGAGTCCCTTCACAGTCCAGTAAAGGTTTGCCAAGTTTCAGCTTTGTCCAGTGCTGGAAGAAGTCCTCTCCTCAGAAGTCAGAGTTAGTGGGTCCAAAACTGGAGTCTGTGAAACCAGAGAACCAAAGTGATGCAGCTCCAGATGGATCACACAATTACTGAACTGAGGCTGCCAGGAATATGCACTGCCCATGGAACAGTGGGCAGCCAGTTCCATGCATCATGACACTCTCTCAGTGTTAGTCAGTGGCAGGGTGTCTCAAGCTGAAGAGTTTCTGAAGGGTTCTTCAGTTCTGACTATTCGGAGGAGAGAAATGTATCAAGGCTTGTCCTTCCCAGATGCAGAAGCTGGTGTCAGGAAGAATGATGAGCATGATGTTATGTACATTAGAGAGAGAGGCAATGGTAACAAGCTTAATACCACCACTACATCATCCTTATGAAAAGTAGCTCCCACTCTCCCAGAACCAGCACAGCATGCTTTTTTACCGGGTCACCCAAAAATCTCTGAGGGACCTTCTCAGCAGCTAAGAGTATGAAGAATCTACAATGCCCATCTGAGAATTTGCTGTTCTCGAATTCTTAAAGCTAGAGCCCAGAGAGCAGAAATCCCTGTTATTTAACACAAAATCAGCAAGAAGCTTGTGTCTGCTACTGACAGGCAGGCAGACTGCTAGGAGCTATTCTGATTCTTCATGAAGGATGTAACATAAGCATTATTAAATAACAGACGTGTCCATCTGTCCTCTGGAAGTATATAAAGAGAAACACAAATTAGAATTTCTTCACAGTCTTAGATCATCCGCCTTTCTGTAAGAAAATCTGCTGAAAAAAACAGAGAGAAATGAAAAGGTGCCAACTAGACTGAACAAGTGCTGACAGAGCTCATGAAAGTGCAGAAAAATCTCATCTAGCTCTCAAGAAATCCAAAATAAGTAACTCAAGAGCACATACACCCCAACCTACAGCTTATGCATACTTTGTGGTAGGCTTTGTTTTTTAACAGATATATAGGCTACACTACATGTACATCTCTGTCATATGATGGTCACTATGGCAAAATAACTCAAAAAAATCTATGACTGACCACTAATATTTTTGCCACTATATATTCTATTAAGTCACTTTGTAAGATTACTGTAATACTCCTCTGAAACATGATATGGGAAGATGTTGGTAGCTGGAGTAGGAGTAGCCATGCCACCATTACATAGCAAGTTTTAATACCACTACAAATCTGTTTCTTACATCTCATCTTGCAGTTCCATGGATTGATGAATTTTTAGTCTCAACCACAAGGGATGAGAAAAGTGTTAAAATTGTAGGTGTTTGAACATTTATCTAAAATTCACTTTTGTAGTTAGCTTGTTTTCTTGTTTTGTTGGCTTCCCTAAGAAGTTTCTTTCAATTTTCTACTGAATATGATTGAGAGTTTAAGAGAATAAAAAATTGCTTTCCAGAGTAACTATATCAGAGTTAAAGATGATCAGAGAGCTATTACTTAAATGCCTGTTTCAGAACACTTACAGATAAAAACACAACATCTATGGAAAGTATATGAAATCTAGGTGAGGCAACAGGAGACAAACAGAAAGCTGAAAATTTGTCAGCAACATTTAGCTAAAGAGAACACAACCACTGTCTCCACTGGCAGCAATTCAAGAAAAGTATTACCTGAGAAATCTGAGAGCAACTCCTGAATGAAAATCATGCCTTCCTTTCAGTCGGGAAAAAAGAACAGTGTTCAAAGGCTTATGGAAAAGAGCAGGCAGTAGCATCCATGTTATCAGCAGGCACCAGCAAAACAGAACTGACACAGGCTAAAAAGACATTATACAGCTACTGAGAACAGGCGGAAGGTGATGGAAAGAGCTCCCAGAGGAGTGCTGCCAGCCCAATGACACAGGCATCAGATCCCCAAGTGCACACATAATAAGGCTGTAGGATATTTTGGGAGAAGGTCTAGAGAGGAACCCACAAAATGTCATATTTATTTACACTTTATGTGCCATAGATGGTTTGCTTTCCATTTCCAGTTTGGGGTTATACTTCAAGACATTGGAATTTGGTGGATCACTTTCATCAGGGCAGTGCATGAATTCCTGGTATTAAACTTCGGAAAATGAACCATTTACTGAAAAAAACCCATACTGAATGATCACGTGTAACCTTAGTGAGCTCACGTTTGTTTCAGTGCATTAAGCTCAGATTCTTGTTTTACTTCATAGCTCAATCTTTGAAAGAACCAAACATTGATTCTTTCGTGCTAGAAACAAATGGAAATTTGGAACGTCAATAATTGGGATTATGACAGCCAGAGAGAAGTTATGGACAAGACAATGAACTACAGCTCATATGACTGACCAGACGGTAACTAGTATCATTCCCTTCTGAAAGGATATACACACCAAGCTGCAGAAACTGTCTCCATGGTGTGCATCACACTGTTAAACAACGCCACTTTTTCTCTTATTTTTTTCTGAATAAGCTCAGGAATAGAGGGAACATAATATATACAAACTTTTAAGAACAACAAAAAGATATTCTTACATTAGTTGAGACATTTTGAGACTTCAACACATGCAGACACACCATTACATACAGGCTTGGATCAAGTCTATTTACACGGGAGCATATAGAATTGGATTTAGAAGTGAATTCCTGTTTTTTGTGGGCTTTAACCTAAGATCAGTTTTGAAAATTACCGTATTTGCAGGTAACTTAAATTCAGATGTATACTTCACCATTTCAGTGTCAGTTTAATATCTGTAGAGTAAAACATCTCCCAACAAACAAAGAAACAAGAAAAAACCGCCAAACACTTTTATGATGCCTGTTAATAACTTGACTGCAAACTAATGAACTGCATCTCTGTAGACCTAGGAAAAGGAAGGGATTATTTAGTGCATTTGTTTACCAAGAGCATCTTGTGATTGATTTCAGAGACATGAACTATCTTGTTGTCAAGATATCCAGTCACTGCTGGAAAGACACTATGAAAGCAGGTTAGGTTGCATTACATTTTTCTTTGATACCAATGATTCTACCAAAATGGCTTAAGTTTTTCAAATTTCACAATAAGCAGGTACCATACTGTACTGATCTAGACAACTACTGATTTAAGTATTTTTTTAAAACTTATACATATCCAACCCCAACAGCTTATCAGTCTAAAACTCACTGTAATTACTTTATGGGTGACAGTACAGGTTTAGCTAATGATGCCCACACAAATGATTCAAATAGGAGGTTTTCAACATATCCTGAGGACAACAGGCTCCACCTCCTGTGCACACTGAGGCTTTCCATTGATGTTGCTATTGATCACTTATTATAAGAAAGAGAGAAACAAGGAGTTTTGGAAAATACATTAAGCAGTAAGGGGGAGATGGAGAGAGGTTAAGGAAAAAAGCAGCAGAGATCAGTATTTCCAGAAGTAGGATGTGACAACGTCACAGACAACTACACTTTACTCTGACAAACTCTTTTTATTTTGATATAACCTGGCACTGTTAGCTAACACAGCATCCCTGACCCACTCCTGAGTCTGGCCTCTCACTTCCAGCCTTGCATCATCCTCTCCCTACTGCTGACATAGCCATTTGTACAGCCATATGGTAAACCAGAGTGGGGAAATAAGCAACACAATTTTGGCAAAACTATTCTTCAGTCAGACCAATTCCCCAATATGACTCGCTGTGCAGCGGTAAAAGCACTACTGCAGCACAAGGAGGGCAGCAGGTGGCCGTGAGGAGAGGAAGGCTTCATGGTCAAAACAAGGAAAAGAGTAAAGGTATTAGCATCCAGCCAAGTTAATATCATTCATTCATTCATTTTGTTTAAAGCCATTTCAAGAAAAGAACAGAAGGGTGGAAAATGGTGAAAAGATGAGGAAAATGTGAAGATAAATTCAAAACTGAAGCTTTCGACTGTGTATTTACTGAATTTGGGGCAGAACACAACCAGATAAAATGGGGTGATAACTAGACTCATCGATGGGATAATTTTTTTTTTTTAAATGATGAAGCTAAAGCAAGCATTTCACGTGATGAAAAAAATCTACGGAAGTGTACAAATTAAAAAGGGGTTAAGAATGATGATAAATGGAATGGAAGGAGATGAAGGTACAAAAACAGAGGGGCAATCACAAAAAGAGACAACAGCACATTCTTCCTTGAAGCACTGGAGACCAGAAATTTCACGTATTCCCCACCACTTCCATAGCTACTTATGGACTATCACAATAAAAGTATGACTTTATTAAAAAACCAAAGCATACATCAAACCTGTTAACTTCCATATGTCAGTGCTGAAATAATGCCATTCTTTTTATGTTTATCCAAATCATCTTTTATATATATACATACACACCTGAAACTGCTGCATCATTTCCCCGCTTATCTGCTAAAGATCTCCCTTAAAATTTCCTGCGTTATTTAGGTCCCCTTCACCACAGAATACACAAGGACTTGCACACAATACACCAAACAATGACAATGAAGAATCATTGGGAAGAAACAAGTGGCATGTGATTTGTTTTGTGGTGTCTGAATCATTAATTTGTATTTTGTTTCAGGAGGTGCCAGGGGAAAGATTAAGACTACAGTGCTAATGCAGACAATTCTGAAAAGGTCAAGTTCCCCAAAACATTATGAAAATTCAGTGTTAAAATGCAGCCAAAGACATAACGTGACAGAGGTGATGGAGATTGACAGAAAACTACTCTAAAGGGCTCCCTGTACTGTTTCATCTGAAGGTGGTGCAATGTCTGGCATAACAAAATGGAACAGTAGTTACCAATGCAGACATTAGAGACATATTATTGAAGCTGTACTGAACTACAGAAAGAAACTGAACAGAATACACACTGAAGTGCTAAATCTGACCTAAACCCCTCTTTCAGTTTGTGCATTAAGAGGTCTTCAAAAGTACAACGTGGCTTAATACAATTCATAATGAGCAGCAAGACTCATCCTACTGTGTCTGTACTGGTAAAAGACTTGCACAGAACCTGGTATTTGCTGCACTTTCTATCTTCAAATTTATATACTCGGTAGGCGTACAAAAAAAATTCTCCTTTTATCCAATGATCTCAGAGTTTGACTGGGAAACTATTTCTCATTTATAAAGGAGTAGAACAAGATGCATAAAACCAAGTAATTTGCCTGTCATTACACAGTGAGTCAGTGGCAGCAGCCCACACTGGTCATACATCTCTTGCTGTTCTTATCAGGTACTGGCATTAGAATAAGGTCTTTTATAATAGTTACATCCATATGTATCAACAACATGATCCTCACAATTTCAAATTTATGCTCATCCTTTCTTTTACTCAGAAAATGAACACTAAGCTTATACAATGCACTCTATTTAAAAGATAACACATTAGTGCCTTCCTTTTTCAGCCCAGTATTTCTTTGACTGAAAGATACCAGAAATGCTTTTAAAGGAGCATTGAAAAATAGTTAAATATTCTACAGAATAAAAGTTATAGCTATCAGTACCTACATGTTAAAACCAAACAAACCTAGGAATGGATTTATAATCAGTTTGTATGTGGCTACATCATGGAAGGCTCACTGTACATGACAGGACATGAGTCTTACAGGTCTCAGTGTTATTCATCGATGTCAGGATTACTGAGTTCCAGATCTTTTATCTGATCCAAGTGAGCACTCCCATTCTTATCTGCAGCACGTGCTGTGCCAGCCTTTTTTGATGCAAAATTTTTCTCCCTGTGGTATGAAAAGTGACTAGTTCGTGAGGGGTGGGGGGAGAATGATGATGACAGTATAAATGAACAAGGAACAGTAACACATAAACAAAAGATAAATTGTTAGAAAAAAGGTTAATTTATGCAACTCAAAGAAAAAATTTCTTCTAGTTAACAAGCAATCCTTGACTCCCACAGAACTTGGCATAAATTCTATGATCCCTTCAGCATATCATCTCTGGCACACAATCACAGGGAAGATTGGATTTTATCTTCATCAATGACTTTGGCAGACCTTCCCAAAAAAAAAAGACTGTTGTAATTGGTGCTAATACATTTTCCCACAACCAGTCTCTGAAGCAGAACTTTCACTTAAGTTTCTTACTGTGTGCTCAGTTTTACTGTTTGCCAGAATATTGATGGAGTCTAGACTTTTAATCCACAGTTACTTTTCTTATCCTGCAGATGTCCACGTCCAAATAGATAAACTCATATTAGAAATAATCATCGCCACTTTCGCCAATGAAAGACAAAGAATGATATTCTGATGTGTGGAAATACAGAGGTTGTGCTATGGAGAGTTTCATGCCAGTGCATCCAACATAACTGGCTTAAAGCTTTCAGCTCAGGCATCAGGGGGTGGATAGGTAAGGCCAAGTTGATTATGTAGCAGCTTGATATATCTCCTCCCACCTGAACATGTCATGTAATTGTATAGGGATGGAGTCCAAAGACCTGTAACTGATGCCCAGTTGTGGGTAGAGCAGAAAAGCAGCTGAAGGAGCAAGAACGCAGGATCTGCTCCTTCCTTTCCTAACATCTGTCATTATTGGATCTTTCTAACAGTTATTTGAACGTGGCATCTTGGATCTTGACCCCCCGTGTGATTGCTTCTGCTGCACCATGCCGATCAAAAGCCTATCAACCCACACCAGCAATGAGCACACACCTCCATCACACCCTGGTCACAGAAATTCATTACATGTACTGAGATGGTGGCACTGGACTTGGAAAGGCAAAGGCAGTTGGATGAAACAACCTCCCCCTAGGAACGCTGCAGGCACCCCACATGTGTGGGGAGCAGCCCCACCTATACACGTGCTCTTAAGCTTCTGATGCATGAATACAACTCTTAAGTTGCCAGTGAATGTATACATTCCCCTGAAAAGGCAAAGTATGCCTAAAATTTAGAATAATTGTATCTTTAAAATGCACTTTGGAATCTGCATAGCAATAGATAACCTTGCTTCACAGGGTTTGCAGTGCTCAAGGGATGTATTACTGCTATAGTCAATAGCAGTCAATACAGCAGTGAGAAGAGCTGAGGGGATGTGGGCTTAACTATGCATGGCTAAGCTAACATCTTCTGGAAAATGACTACCAGCATCCGTGTAGGTCTTGGAACAGTAATTGCTACAGAAGAAAAATATTTATACACAGTAGCCAATGCTTAACTGGGCATAGGGAAAGGAGAAGGAAGATCCCTACACATTTTTAGCTGTACCTGTCTATTAGACAGCTTAGTTTGCTTTAGGTTACAAATAAAAGATGACTTTCAGAGAGCAAATAAACTCTTCAAAAACAATTTAACTGATATAGAAACCAATGCCTTCTTTCTAAAACAGAGACTGACACTGAAATAATATTTTAAATTTACTTTTCATAACAGAAGTTGTAAGTGCTTAGGAGTCCAAGTTATGTACAATTTTTTAACTATCCCATGATATGTTTTCACTTCTTACCTGTTCAAATATTATGTTCCATACATATTGATACTTTCTGCTTCCCTGTATTTTGATACTTGAGATGTTTAAGATGCATAAAATGACTCCACAAAATCTTTTTCCTCAAGAAAGAAAACAAAAATGCCTCCTCCAAAGGATCAAGGCAAATGGCTTCAGATGTTCAGATTTCAACCCAGGTTAACAAAAATATAACACAGCTTTTTCTTCCTCTCTCTTTTCTTCTTTCCTTCTCTGACAACATCTAAAACAACACTCATTTATTCAACTCTACAGCTGCCTTCATTTCACTTCAGAAAAGAATTCAACCAGAAGTCATACTGAATTCTCTCCTTCAGAATTTGTTTCTGATTGTATTTACTCTCATCTGAGCTTACTCAGATCAAATCTACTACATATCAAAAACAAACAACAAAAAACCACCCCCATATAAACCATGATTTGTCTACACAGACATTTCTTGCAAAATAAAGTTCTGCTAACAAGCAAAATCATTATGGTGTAACACTCTCCTCTGGCTGTAATTACTTTTGTGCTATAAAGTTTTCTTCTTAAATGTTATCACAGAGGCATTACCACGATCTCTGATCAGCCCAGCCTTGGCCGGTGGCACATCCCTCTGGGAGCCGCTCTGCTGGACAGGCAGGGAGCTCCCAGCAGCTTCTCACAGAAGCTGCCCTTGCTACCAAAATCTGGCCATACAAACCCAATATATCAGCTCACCTTGGCACATTGTAGGCACTGAAAGAAATGCTTAAGACAGACAGACCAGTCCATAGAGTAGATATGTCAAAGCCTCTAAAGCACATTAACTACACCTCATAATTAATAAATTACATGAGTTGCTCAGAAACCCAGGGTTTTCCCCCAATTTTCCCCCCAAATTTTAATTTTATATATATATAGCATAGCAGACTGAGAATCTTATTGTAAATGCTGTAAATCTGAACAAGGACACAGATGTTAAGAGTGAGCTGTAATTAGTGGTATTGCCACATCAGTCCATTTGACAGTCAGATCCAGATGTTCCTGTTGATCAGCCTTTTGTCTGTCCTAACAGGACACCAGTAGCAGCATTCTTTTCCAGAAAAACCAACCTCAGCTGGTTTCAGCACAAACCTCTTAGAGTAAGAGGCCATTATTTCAGTTTGTTGTCATAAGGTCAGCAAATCAAGATTACCAGTATATCAAGATACAGATTACTGTTAAAACTGACTTTCTAACATTGACACTAAAACTGTAAATGTGTCTTATCAGTTGAAATCCAATTTATGAAATTTCTTTTTAAAATTAAGACCTTTCAAAGCTCTCACAGAATGCTTTTTCTTTCCAGGTGTATTCTCATACAAAAAGCAAAGTCTGGAAAGAATTGCACAAGAGAAACTGTCTCAGAAGACTGAAGTATTTCTTAGAAAATAGCTTTATAAATACATTTTTTATAACACAATCTATGTTCTATAGACACTAATGAATTTGACTCTACTTTACTATGACAAGTGTACCAAACAAAAAATTTTGAAGTCCTGCACTGAAACTATTTTCCCCAATAAATTCACAATCACCCCAAATTTGTGCTGTGGGTGAGACTTTCAGAGCTGTTATCCGCAATTCTTTTCTGTTATCCAAGCCAGCAATAAAGATCATTAGCCAATGCAAGAGCGGGTGCAGAAACCATTCCCATACACTTTGCTCTAACGGTGACCCACAGATAAGTATTAGGTGGGTTATCCTTGCTTGTGCTTTCCATCTGGAGCTATTACTTACATCACTATCAGCATTCCCAAATTCCTTTCCTACTCACCAATTCATGACTCATAAATCCAAGGAGAAGTTCTTATGACTAAACCACTTGATTTTGTATTATTAAACTATATTAATTTTCTGAGTAGCCAAATCTTGAGTTTATCTTATTTTCCTTATGGGGTAATCCAGACTTCTGATATACTAAAAATTTTTCTGAACTCTGTGTTATCTACAGCTTTTAATAAGAAGACACATAAATGAGGATTCATTTCAAGACTCAATCTTTGAAGAGCATGACTAATAATGCTTTTAGAGTATAACAGTTTGCCAGGTTCTCTTTGGTCAGCTTCTGATCCCATTTATGCTTTCTCTGCTGATCCCAGTAGTTTTCACAACCTCTCATGGACACTGTATCCAGCCAGTCACTTATGGAACGTACATTCCTTCTACTTCATTCCCAGTAACACGCGCATAAATTTAGCAAAAAGTGTCATCAGTGTCTTCAGAACATAAGAACAACATTTATTCTTAAAAATTAAGGTAGAAAACTATTTTCTGAAAACATAAAATTCCTTTATAAGTTTGGACAATTTATATACCCTATCAAGCAGGCATAATTCACTGCAAAAATACAGAAATTGCATACAAGGTGGTTATACACCAATTCTGCTGGAAAGGATCTTAGAAGGTAAGTGGGAAGGAAAAAAGAGTATTTTTAGTAGGTCATAAGATACAAACATTAACTACGTCATGCTGTTGTAGAGAGGGAATTCCTCATATGAGGATACTGAGTCAGGCGCACAGCCCACGGGACAGATGAAGGTCCTCTCTCATGATTCTCAGTACTGCAAAACCTCAAACAGATTCAGTTTTAAGCTTCCTAAACCAGATGCAGGTCAAATAAGAACAGTCAAGACCCTGTTCCAATATCAAGCAGTACCAAAATGAAACACGTGAAAAAGCAGAATAATAAACCAGAAAGAATTCAGATAACTTCATCCAATACCACAGAAATTGAATGTATTACAGCTTTCAAGCACTTTGAAACACAATTTTTATCCATATATAGCTGATGGAATGTTAAGACACTCAATGTTACATTTACTAGATAATAGATTCCGTTTTTTTGTAATGGTACGGAGGAGTCCAAACACACTCACAGACCCTGCCCTGCCAGAAGAAAGCACTTCTGGAAAAGGAATGACAAGTACAAAACAAAAAGTGGTCAGGGAAGGATTTAGTTCAAATTTAGGACTATATTTTTTGTTCCTGAGATAAATTTTTAACTACCTGTTCTACAAGCAGGGTATATACTTGTATATGCTTTGAAACCACGTTCAATAAAAGGGATTACCTGACAGTGTGGAGCTATGAAACACAGTGTGCTGTATCAAGCAATAACTTATTTCTTGCTTATTTCTATAATTATATGTAATTATATCCATGTTTCAGGTTTTCTGGCACCTACTTGCATGAGCTGGAAAGATTGCTTCTTTCCCAGTCTTCCCCATCTCCTACCCCTTTTGGTATTTTCTTGGGGGTTCTTCCTCTTCTATTTCTCCTTCTTGCATTCAAAACAAATTACAAACATTTGATGCAAAATGTATCAAAATGTTGCTGAGGTATTTGAGGTTGGCTGTGTAAGAGCAGCAGTGGAAAAGAGAATTAGTAATATACACAATGGTTTCAAATAAAACATGAGGTATTGGGTTTGTCTTGCTTACTGTCATAAACTGTATTTCATAAAGAAGCAGAAAACAGATAAACCTAAAAATACAGAGAAATGCTCGCTTTTAGACAAATCTAAAATTATTTTTTGCCCTTTAGCAAAACCATTTTTAGATGCCCATTATAACTTCTTCTAGCTTATAAATTTGTTACATTCAAAGCACCTACAAGAACAGAGGAAGGGCAAGAAAGCGTTTTAGGAAAAAAAAAAAAAAAAGCCATGTTTAATAAACTTCAAACATTAGGCTTACAAATTGTGCCAGCAACGTTCCATTATCTTGTTTCGATAAATGCTGAACAGCCTGGGAAATTAAAAGAAGCTTCACATTGCAGTGACAAAATTAAGATAGGTTTTGGTGTGCCTATCAGTCAGTTGAAATGCAGACATTAACATACTAACTTTGTGGATCCTTGAATGACATAAGTGTCAAGATGAAAGCAGCTGACTCAAATGCAATCTGAATTAGACAGAAGTGGAAAAGGAAATGGAGAAGAACTTTGAGGAACCAACAGAAGATCTATACTTCACTTTCTATACTATTTTTTTTAAGATAACACCATGACAGCATTCAAATCCTAAATGCATACAATTCCAAATGACCACACTGAACACTAATGGCTCTGCAGTTATGACATTGTCTGTGTTACCAATCTTGCTCCTCACCATACTCTGCCTTGCCTCTCTTTCCCTTCATCACCACCAAAACACTTCTCAAGGTGCAGTGTAAATTTCATCTGAGTCTTTCCACTCCAAGTGTTAGGACAGGGAAGGACTAGAGACAGGCCATACTTCCCTACGTCTCTACTGAGCTGAAATGTTTCTCAAGTGCCAAAACATGCACCTGCTCATGCAGCAAGGTAGGTGAGGAGGGGACTGTGGGTCTGCATCTCAAGGTGACTGAACTGGTGGCAGCAAGTCACAGCACCAGTTGGCTCTCAAGATGAAATTCCACAAAGCAGCTCTTAACACCTCCTTCTCCTCACACAGAACCAGACTGTCTGGTGAGCACGAATTAGGAGATTGGGAGGGTGGGGAAAGGCTATTGTCATCTAAAAGGCCCTGCTGGTAGCTCGACTTGAGCTCGACTTGGTTTTATATAAAATCAGCAACAGAGAAAATAAAACTAGAATACAGAAAAATCCATTAATCTGAGTACCCTGCTGACAACCAGAACAAAACTCTTCCCTTCCAGATGTGTTGCCCACCCTAGGTGGTAACACTGTCCCCTTACCTGATGGAAATTGCGTCCATGAGCTGTCCAAAAGCAACAACACTCAAAGGGCTCATTTATAAGGCAGTAAAGCATTACTGAACACAGAATGCTGTATTTCACATCACATCATCTTTGGGCTACTTCAAAAGAAAAACACCACCAATTTTCTTGAAAAGCTTCTGGTGTGCTCAAATCACACCTCCTTGGAGATAAACTCACTTTCTAGAACCCACCTAAACATTTCAGGACCAAAAGGACTGTTCCAGATGACATGGCCTGAGGTGTAATGTGAACATTAAAGGCTGGAAGTACTTCCAGCATAACCCTGCACTGTCACAGGTTGATCACTTCTGTTGTTGTTAGCATCAGAAAATTGAGCATTTTGGAGGAGAGGATATGACTGACATTGGTTAATTTTCATCTGTTCAACTCATACAAACAACTCCATTCTTTGAAGACTTTTTAAAATATTTTCATCACAATATAAGAACAGGAGACTATGCTTAACATTTGGTTGACCTCTGAGGAAAAATCCACTAGTGAATATTTCACTGACAACCTTTGCACAGAGCTCAACATGCAAATTGACATGAACAGAGCTTGAGAGAAAAGATAAAAATTACACTGTTTTGGAATGCTGAATGTAAATACATCATTTTCAAATGAAACTGTCAAACATCTTGTTGTGGTGGTAAAAACCAAATCACTATGCAAAATGATAATACAAGAAAAGTCAATTGTATGTTTCTAATAATAAATGCTCTTGTGGCTTTTGAAGTCACAAAAAAACTCTTGGCTGAATTAAAGCATTGATTTCTGTAGTTATTTATGTGCAGTTCCTATTAGAATTCTATTGAATTCCTTGAATGGTGAATGGAAGTGCTTTTGAAAACACACACAAAAACTGTTAAACAAGGGACAAAATAAATGGAGAGTGTCACATTGCCAAAAAAAGCTTCAAAAAGTCACCAGAACGTTTCAGCATTTTTTGAAGTGCAAGCATGTATGACATAGTTTGACAGAAAATAAGTCTAATACAAAAACAATATACAAAATACATTTCCCCATCACTTTTGAAGAGGAAGCATAAACACTGGTATTTGCTATTCACACATTTTTTCTAAATAAGTTGCAATACTCTTCAAATATAATCTATAGTAAAACATAGTTTTAGAGTTACAGAATTTTAAATTTTAAAATGCTATCACTCCATCTTTTTGTCCACTATACACCCAATATGATGATACTTTATTTCCTATGTATACAGATATATCTGAAGTGTACAATATATGTTAATTATGCTAAGAAAATAAGGGTATTTATGCATTGCCAAAAGAAAAGGTTTCACTGTGGGTTTTTCTGAGTACTAACAAGAGACATTTAAGTCTGGAAAGCAGATTTTTAGAATGTAGCTTTCTGTTTACAGCAGAAAAATAATAACATTAATAAGCTTATCTTCAGAACTTCTGTATCAGCCTATTTTTATTTTAACTGAAACCACATTTGTTTTCTCATGGAAAGAAAGTAATGAACACTTCTAAAAAGATCTTACCACAGAGTGCTCTTCAACAACTTAAGTAGTATCTTATTTTGAAGCAATTTAAAATTATTATTATAGCACTACTCAATAAATCTAAAGATTCTCTTTTTTTCTATTTTTCCTAATTACTCATGGCAACTCATTCTGCTGAGCTATGGCAACTCCTTTGAATCTGCAGTTACACATCCTTGTCCCTAACACGATGACATGATTTGTTATCACGCACTGCTCTCCGATGAGGGATGGATCTCTGGTCATACAACTCATGCCAGCGTATTGTACACAACTGCTGCAGCACACACAAACACATGGCACACCACAACACAAAATGCATCCACCTTAATATGAAAGACTTCAGTGGGAAATACCAGAGTAGCTACAATCATTTCCCACAACAGTTAGAATGAATCTGTTTGTCTGGCAGACAAAGGAAAAAAAATACTGTAAAGAGGTGGATTGGAAAATGCTTACATCAATGTAACTTAGAAATAGAAAACAGAGATTTGACAAAGTAGCTTTACTGGCAACATAAGTTCTATTCAAAGGTGGCTGAACATGAGCTGAAGTTTCAGATGTTAATCAGATTTCCCTTTCAAGCTACTCTCTCACATACATTTCATTAGTATAATTTCTACAAAGCACTTTTATTTCTGTTTTCTCAGGACTGTGTATGTGCTTCCAATGCCAAAGAAGTTATTATCTACATCACCCTTACGCAGAGAAGGATGCTTTTATGAAAATCCTGCAGAAAGCATCTAGCATTAATGAGCTCACATATAGCTTTCCTGCAAGAGGAGGGAGAACATATGTAACTGGGGAGGGGACAGCACCAGGATCATTAAAAGGAGGCAATGCTTCTGCTAGTAACTACAACCGAGTCTTTTAATTGCTTACTTCAGTTTTATTAAATAGCTTACAGCTATCTAGAGAATTTCTAATCTTTCATTTAATTAATCTCAAGAATGAAGTTTTCCTGCAGGAATTTCCTCTTGGAGGAATTTTTGTCAGATGTTCATTTTCAATCTATTTTCTAGTCCTCTACTGAGGAATTCTGTTCTAAGTGTAACTGTATATATACATCCTTAGTGGTTATTCACACCTTATTGTCTTACTGTATGTCTCTCAATCTTTCAAGTGGCATGTTTTTGAAAGTAGCAATATTTTAATTAATATCTTTATTATGTCTGCTATTCAATTCTACAAAATTTACTTAACTATTGCAAAGCTTGAAAATAATCCAGAGTTTCTGCAAGCACCGGGATTGTGGAAAGTCAAAACCAGCTTTACCAAAAGAACCCAGGCAGCATCCCCCATATTGCATCCCTCCCCAGGCACACACACAGTCACTTCCCCAAGCAGATCTAAGAACTGTAAAGCAAAATACTCAAATCTATACTATGAGATAAGAGACTTAAGGTATTGGTGATACTGTCTCTTCCCTTAAGTAATAGCAAAACTATTAAGTGAAGATGTCAAAAAATTGTAACCACATCATACCACCCAGGAAAGCAAACCAAAAATAAGGTTTTCCCAACAACAAACTCCAAAATTATTTCCTTAGTCCAAATTTGAATATCTGAAGGTTTAAAAAATTCAAGCCACTTCCAGCCTGAGTAGTTTACAAATTTGACTTACATGGTATATGTTAATATGAATGGTATATGTTAATATGACTACCAATGAAAGGAGAAGCAAAATAATAACTAGTGAAGGGTTAAAAAAGGTAAGAAACTTTTGCCACCATTAATGTTCTGTCCCTCCTCACCTAGTTGCATGTACAGCAAACTTGAGAAGAGATGACAGAACCACAACTAGAAGCAACTGTAACAGCCCTTAGTACTGAAGGATCTAAATCAGAAGTCTAAATTAGGCTCACGGGAAACAAGTAAGCCAAAAAAAATATTCAAATCATTTAGAGGTAAGACCCCATAATACAACCATCTGGTCTGTTTGTTCCATTGTAATACCTCTTCTGCATTTCAGTTTCTCCCTCCTGTGGTTGTGTGTACCACAGTTATTTCAGCACAAACTTCCCAACAGGTCATGAAATTTGTTGACATTAAAAAAAAAATTTACCCTTCCTTTTTCACTATGTTTACCAAAACCCTGCACATTTTAAAATCATTGCAGGGCAGCTTTCCTTTTCCTCTTTCCTCTCTTCTCTATCCCAATTTAGACAAAAATGATACACCCCTTCAGTTTTAGAGGCAGACACATTTCAGTCTTTCAAAACCATTTTTTCACATTACATCCTTCCAAATATTAAAGAGATCTGCTCCACGCAAAGGAGGTGCACTTGGATGAGCTAACAGGATGCCCTATCTTCTTACAGAGTCAACACACAAGCCTAAAACACAGTAAGTGGGGAATTATTCGTAGATTAGGACTCCCAAGACTCATCCACAGCCTCGTTTGCACTCAAGTACTAAAAACAGACTGTGGCATCAATCCTAACCGAATCCTGCCTCCCAAAAAAAAGGCGAGAGCCTCTTCCAAGGGAAGTCTTAATAGCAGTTTGGAGGTTACTGGCCACAGATTTAAAACTCAAATGCCAAGTTCCATAAAATTTTATTTTTAAGTCAAACTAACTGATACACATCCCTTCTCCAAAAGTTGAGCTCTTCTAAATAGGGGCACTCTATAAACTCAGGAAAACATTTTAAGAGCAGTACTGAGTCTATATGCAGTTTAGAGACAATACAAAACTGGCATATGCAATGCACATACACAATTCGTATGGGAAAAAACAACTTACAATGCAACACATCACTGGACATCAGCACTGGTCATCTTTAACTCTATTTACACATCAAAGGACAAAAATATGTCTCACTTTTTCAGATTACACTAAAAGCTTGTTGCATGTATCAAGACAGACAAATGCAAAGTGACATATGCTAATTTTAACTCTCTCCAAAGCCAGTTTTTCACAGGAAGACTGCAGGATTTTTCTCCCAAAAACATCTCTGAATTCACTGACAAGGTTAATGGAAACAAAACAAACCCAGTTTTATTATGTGATCTTCCTCCTACATTATTTGTCATTTTTTTAAGCAAAAGCATTGAACATAGCTGTAAAACCTGAGAAGCATTTTTTTTTCTGTACCAAGAGAAATACATCATATTTTGGATTATTTTTTTGTTCAAATCAGTTATAAGAGCTTTAATTACAATTAATATGTTTTGCAACTTATAACTATTTGACATGGCTTAGGAAAATATAAGGGAAATACAGAAAGAAAATAATATAAATAAAGAAAATATAAGGGAAAGCACCATCATGAAATTATCTCTTGGCCCATATAAAAAAACCATGCTAACTTGGAAGTTCAGAGAGCATTAACAGCAACAACTGTTCTTCCGCTGACTGGTGTATTTTCCATGTGCTCTTACTGACCATGTGGTAATCTCTCTACCTGAAGGACAGGAATTAACAACATTTCTAGTTCTATTCAAGTCTGAACTAAGTATGAAGTTACTTCAGCACTGCATCTCTGTTGGCACATACAAGAGCACAAGTTCTGGTATGTCACACCTGAATCTCTCCTTTTAAAAACACAGCTTTGCAGTGTTATCAAATCCACTTGCTTGACTCTTCTGCAAATACCACCTTCCACTGTGACCAGAAAACACAGGAATATTGCTTGTTAATCTCCTCCAAGACAAAGTGTGGCAGCACATCTCTGAGACAAAGGAGCCACAGCAGGCTCTTTCACCAGCTGCTGCTCTGGTTTACATGGACATCAATCTGCTGCAGATACAGTTTCAATTTCTGGTTTTAAACCTGACCAATGCCATAAAAAAAAATAGCAACAACTTAACTAAGAATCGTTTTCTCATCTAAGAAAACACCACTTACATAACTTTCATTGCACTCAATAATTGACACCTAAGTTCCAGAGCAGTACTGATATAATTTGTTTCTCATTTCTGTCTTTTGCAGCAGACACAAAACATTGTTTGGAGGGTTGGTTGGCTGGGTTTTTGGGGATGGTGGTTTGTAGGTCAGAGAGGCGTTGGTACACAAATGCAAAAAACTGGCCAAAGGACGCAGGAAAAGCCAAAGTACACTCAACTGTCTTAAAAGTTAATATCCTTCTGGAGACAAAATGAGGATCACTTGCTTAAACCCAAGCACAGTTAACAGCACAAAACCAAATCAATTAAAATTGTTACTCCTAGCAAACACCAGAAAAGAGCTTACATTTAATTTTTTTCAATTAGCTTATTAAAACTATCAAACAAAATAGCAAAATCACATAGAACTTAATACCTTCTGACTAGAACATCATCCCAAGAAAAAGCAGCTAGAACGTTTTGAGTAGCAGATATTTAGCGATTTTTAATTTAAAGTCTAAAACACAGGTTAATAAGAGAACTGAATACATCCTCCGTAAATCTAATCCATATCATTCTAATTTAAAAAAAAATCCAAGTATGAAAATGTTAATCTCTAGCAGCACTATGTTTGATTGTCATTTGAAGATCTGGGCTTTTGGTCATGCAGAATAATTCAGTTATTATTCTCTAATCTAGTTACCCTGAAAAAGATAAGAAATACCCAGAAAGGCAATGTAAGAATGTAAATGACATAGGAAGTGGATTGTCTATTTCTTCCTCTTCAATATTAGGGTCAGATTGAAAAGTATGAAGTGGCAATGAAGAGCTCACTTCACACCCTGATCAGTGTGAAAAATCTGGAAATTTCAGGAAAATATTTCCCAGAGCATTCTTCATTACAGATCATAAGTACTCATAATTATAAGACTGTTTATTTTTAAATGGATATTAGCCACTTCCCCCTTCCTCATGTAACTGTAGAGATGGCAGTGTCTCATAAACACAAATGGAATTGCATTTATCATCCAACAGTCACTGTAAACTTGTCCAAGTAATTGCAGTGTGAGACAAAATAGTGTGCCAAGAGAGGTCCAATTGCATCACCCTACCAAGCCTTTTTTTGAAGGTGCATAAACTGAGAAAGCAGGAGCTGGTTCAATTCTCACATTTCACAGAGAAATTCATTGACTTATGTTTGCCTGATCTACCTGGGAATCTCTGTGACCATATGCTGTAACATTCTGCGGCATGTACTGGGACACTGTGCACACAACCAGCACAGACTTTAGCGTGCTGTTAACCATATTCTTTTAACCTACACATCTGGACATCGAATTCTGGTAAGTCAGCACATCAATAAAACCTCTGTGAAGCCTTTAACTGCTATGCACATGAAGTAATTTATTTTGTAAATGACAAACTGGTTTTCGAATAATTCTGAAATTCTCCAAAATAAGGATGGAGATTTTGAATATGTACCTGCATACATAATATTATAGTAATTATATATATATATATATATATATAAACTCATAAGAAACTCCAAAATTTTAGAAATTTACGGTTTTCAAAAGCCTACAGAAAATTGTTTTTGTGCTACTTCAGTGGATTACAAGTCCTGAAGGAAAAACAGCCTCTATTCCCAAACAAGCATATATGAACAGCTGGTCCAGACAGCAAAGACCAGCCCACTGCCGAGCTCCTTGGGTTTTGTCTCCTGCTCAGGCCATTCTCCTCTCCCTTTTCTCTTCCACCTTCACAGTTCCTTCATTCCCCCATGAACAATTCCATATTATATACATACACAAACAATTTTTACAGTTATTTAGATTGGAGAACATTAAAACCCATGAGAATTTTGTCTGGCCATTTTATGAAAAGTGACAGCACCAGAGTGAAAGTGTGGTATTAAAAAAAAAAAAAAAAAGCACAGTCAACCATCTGCTGAAAGATTCTCTTGTCTGACCATTTTATAATTGGTGAGAATGGAAGTGAGGTGACACAGAAAGAGGATGTGAAGGCATGGGATTCATATGATCTTGAACCAAATTTAAACATAAACTGGGGGGGGGAAGCAAGGCACAACCACGATGAATCAGAGGATCAAACTATTGGTAGTAAGAACACAAACCACAGAAATGTACTATTTATCAGTTTAGGGAAAATAATCTTAACATTGACTTCAACAACAAAAAAAGCATGCACATGCCTACTGTTTGTTTTAATGAAAGTTTTGACCAGTTGAAAAGTTAAAACAGAATATCCAATCTACTATAATTTCCAGAAGACATTTACCCAACCCATTGACTACATCCAAAGTCTAAACTGCCTGGAGCAAGCTATTCTGTTTCCCACATACAGGTGAGCTTATGGCTGACCCATCCTGGTTATCTTCCCCTCCAGTGTAACATTCCACTCAGTTCTCCAGAACACACTTGCAGAGCATGCATATGTGCGCATAAACCAATGCACAAAACTCCCATGTACACTCAACAAACCCCTCATAAAGTAACAACCATGAATAACGACCCAGTGAAATGGAACCCCCAGATGCTGCTCAGGAGTGCTGTTACAATATGAAAGCAATCTTTTAAAAGTCCCTTTATCCCCGAGTAATCATGTCACACACTATTGTATTAGGCTGCCGGCCCTGGAGCTCTGCATGGCCAGAAGCTCCTATGACATCACACAAACACAACCAAACAGTCACACACAGCAAATGCCCACGACAAACACAGGCCTGATGTCTACTGAGTCAGAACCAATGTTTGAGCTCAAGTTCCTGCAGCAACTTCTGTGTAGGGGATCCCTCTGCCCAAACAGGGGTCACTGCAGGATCTGAGCCAAAATGATGTACCCTGAGTATTAACTTACCATATATTTCAAACATGCTAATGGCAGTGAGATGTAAATACACATATATGAACTCTGCTCACTAACAGAGAGCTCATCCACTCCACAGAGACATTAACATTACTTCTAAGATTACAGATTTTTGGTTTTTATTCATGCCTTACAAATATAGCTGCTAATAAGGTAATTCTAGTCACAGAAAAACAGTATTGGCTGAACTTTCCTGCTGCTACAGCGTAAGTGTACCCAACACTGAAAGTATTTTTAGCAAGGGTGTTCCATCAATACTGCTATGTACAACCTAAATTAGACATTAACAGGACATGAGAATTGTAAAGCATGGCAACAAACAATACATTTCATGGACAATTTTGCTGAACAAGAAGTAACCATCAAAGTACACTCTAAATAGGTATATCTGATTCCAAACAAATTTAACTGCAAACATAAGGAAAACATACTGAAAGGTAAAATTATTTAATACATTTCTGCTTGTGAGGAAAATGCATTTGTATTTCAATGTTTAATCTGACTTTAAAAAACTACAATTAAAAACATATACATCATCTAAAAATACAAAGAAACTATAATGACAGCAAAATTATAGCAAAAAAATCAGACCAACAGTACATTTCTGAGTTTATAAAGTATAAACTTGCCTGGGAAACATATTGACACACATGTACATATTTGTAAGCTTATCACCCAGAATCATATTTTATCAACATGGTGCAAGCCAGAGTCATGCCAATATGTAAAAACAACTTTTTAGGTCAGTGAAGCAAGAAATCCATTGTCAAGAAAATGGCATCCATAAGATTACAATACTGAATATATTATGTTCAAGCAATGAACTGGAAAACTTTCCTACAATATACATATCTAATAAAAATGGGTTTACCAATTCTAATGGAACTCATTCCTGTACTCCTGCAACGCACATTTACAATGTGACGAGCACACAATGTCTGCATAAGTGTGAACATGTCGGTGGCTCCAAATATTACAGAGCACTTATGTGCCAAAACAAGCAGGCAAACGTGCATTCACAAAACCCCCTTACCACTGAACTCTGAGTTTAGCTCAGGGCAGGAGAAATGCCCCGTGGGTGAGCAAATGTATGTGCACACTGCAGTCTAACAATTATTCTTCAGCTGAGATCCATTAGCACTTCTGTAATACACAAATCACACAAATATTTTCTGTCTCACAGTTCAAAAAATTATAACAGCTTGGCCACACGGAAGTCCTGGATGGGTGTAAATAGCAGCATAAAGTTCATTCACGTGTATTTTGCATCTGAACGATGTATATCCCTTGAACAGACCAGAGATGGGAACATTTCACGTATACTGGCAGCTATCTAGTTTTAGCTACTAGCTCTTGGGAGATTTTTGAAAGGAAAAAGACGTTATTCCTCTTCCAGCCGGTGCTGCAACAGCATGCACGAGTTAACCCATCACCAGGTACACGGAAAGCCTCTGTCGCATATAGACACAGCGATTATACAAGCCTTCTGCTCGAGGGAGACACTAAAAATGTACCAGAGGAATGCAACGACAGCACTCAAACCTATTTTCCCTGCCCATAACCAGGGCAACGAGCACATGTGCCTAGAAAGCACAGGATCGCAAAGTTTTATAATTAAACACGCTAAAATAAAAATCCGTTTCAGGCGTTCGGCAGAGTTCACCGCATTTCAGAGACCCCGACCTGCCCCCGCAGCTCGTTCCCCTCGACGCTGTTTACGCGCCCCCCCCACCCCCCCCA